>JBBBVU010000021.1:3785646-3798303 GCA_037177055.1 Atherinosoma microstoma | reverse complement strand
AATGTTTGTATGTAAAGCACCTTGAATTGTCCTGTACATGAAATGTGCTATACAAATAAACTTGCCTTGCCTTACTACAGTCATGTTGAAGGATTTGCCAATATGTCTGAAAAGTGTTGACATTTAAACAAACAAGAACCCAAAACTACATTTTAGCAGGTTCATTGTACAACAATAATTTACTGTAAAGAATGTAAACCTGGACTTCCACCCTAAAGGCAAACGAGTAGCTATAACGCCAATAAAATTTTGACTCCCATTCCCAAAGCCAAAATTCATCCTCCATTAGAAATTCTATCTATCTAACGTCCCAAAAGCCATAGAGATATGAGAGGCACTGCTAAATCACTGAAGGGCAGACTGAGATAAGATACTTTCCTCCCTGGGATTAACGTCTGAAGAGCTGACCCACTTTGGCAGGTCCTTACAGTGTCTGAATACACAATATTTTAATGAACTGACCGTATTAGAAATGGTTAATTTAACCATTGAAACTTGATTTTGCTCATAATAAAGCAATACTTACTATAGAGTAAGGGATGAAACAGCAACGAGTCCATCTCTCTCTCTCTCTCTCTCTCTCTCTCAATCTCTGCTGACTGAAGTGAAATGTGTGTTGAGCTGCAGGATGGCTGAAGACACTGAACTTGCATGGACAAGAACACTTATATGGGTTGCACTGTGCAGTGTGAACAAAAACTTAAATTAGAGTTTGATCTTGTTCAATGACATGCTAACGGTTTAAAAAAAAAAAGGCTATGTATTTACATGACCATGAGGAGCAGAAATAATGAAGATATTACAGAACTATTGGAACATTTTAACCTTCTTCCTGTGGCATAAAAGCAAAAGGATTATCAAAATGTCAGATATCGTCCTTATTTTCCAAAAATGGTTTTCATTCTGACAAATGGCATTGAACAAAGGATGTCTTTTTGCAAATTCAGCTTCAGTTTATTCTGACAGGATGTCCATGGTCAGATGATTGAAGGTTCACAACATCAAAGAGCCTTTTCAAATAAAGCTTGACTCATTCAACAGGAAGTATTCTCTTTGCTCAAATTACTCAGAAAACTTTCTGAAGGCTTCTGTGAATTGTTCAAAGAAAAAAGAAAAAAAAAAGGTGAACTTATTCTGAGTTCACCGTGTCTCCCGATAGTCAACAGCTACATCAGTCACCAAAAACTAAATATGAAAACTCAAGCGTTCAAAAAGCTTTTAGGACTCACTGAAGTGGGTTTCACCTTTTGAAAAATAAAATAATGAAATAAATAAGAGAGGGAGTCAATGCGCACGGTACAATTGGAAGTACCTTCTGGGATTATGTTCTGACATCACAGACGAATTATATGACTGAATGATCAGTTATTTCTGCTTCTGGAGAGCGAAGTGAAAACTCACTGACATGGAAGACTAAATCACAATGTACCCAGTTGGGGTAAATAAAAAAAAAACAGAAAAAAACCTTAAGCCCTCCATTTTTTTTCCGTTTCCTCATTTAGCCATGAGAGGTAGACTCTTCTTCAATCCTTGGACTTCTGATAGCTACCATGCGATTATTGCAGTCATACATGATTTAACAATGCAGTCCATTATATTTTTTTAAAATTTACCTCAAATTTCCTCAACAAATGGACAAAAACTATCTTCAGTGGATTTGATGCTTTTCTAATTTCATTTACCTCAAGAAAATGCTTGAATGAGGCGAACTCTCCTCTTTGAATTAAAGCAGGATGAGCGTGAAATAATTTAAAATCCTAAGAAAGCCTTTTGCTAGAAACAAATGATAGAAAATCTCAACTGTCCTCTTCAATATTCCACCTCATCCTCTTTAAGTCAACATTCAGTGAAAATGAATACAGTCAAGTCCATCATTCAATCACCTTTCATTCACTGAACAAACTTTCACGCTCATTTATCTGTTTAGGCAGCTGAATAAATCTTGTTGAGATATTTTCGTCCATTTGTTTATCTATAATTCATCTACTTTGTTCTGGTTGTGTAATATTTCAGCTGAAAAAAAAGAAAAAAAAAAGATTACATATTAAGTCCTGTGCACGTGTTGCATACATTTCTACTTTAAAAAAGAAAAATCAAATTACAGTAGCCCCCTCTGTGGTTCTAGTTGATTAAAGAAGCATGTACAATATTTAATGGCCACAATATATGGAAGCCCTACTGGCACATGGCTGGATGTTAAATAATATTAATAAAACAGACTGTTACTATAAAATAAGATTACAGTTGTCACAGAAGAGATTTGATCCAGAGGGAGCTGCATATAAATTACCGCCACACCCCAGGTTCTGTGCTGCACAGGAAAGAGGCTCGTCTGTGCAATTTAATCTAATTATGGTAAGATTATATAGACACCAAATATAAGAATATCTAAATGAAATTCAGGGGTAAAAAAAGAAGAACTTGAGGCACAGCAACAATTAGAAGGAGCTTCCAAAAGTATGCATCATCATATGGGAACAGATGGCACGGATAAAAATATAAATGATGCAGATTTTAACGCATAATTAACTTTTAACATGTCAAGATCCACTGTCAAAGACTTAGGCTCATATGAGCTCAAGTAAACCTCCAATATATCCACCAGAATACAGGATCCCTATGCATCATAATCTACAACTATCATAAGAACTAAACAAATATAGAAATTAAAAACACAAAAAACAGAAATTCTGATTCCTTTGTCTGAAAAAGACTTTCATTTCCACAGCTTGTCTATAGTTAAAGACTTTTTGTCCTTCATTGTCAGTGCTGAAGGAAAATATCTATAAAAACAGCTTTTAGAAGGGATTAAAAACACCAAGGAAGCAATTTAATAAGGGTCTCCAGCATTGCACCGACACTCTATTATATATTTGACAAAGAGAGGAACTTCATGAAAACCTTTAGATAGAAGAATTAAAGTCCTAAAACATTATTAAGCACAGTATTGGAGTAAATCAAACACACAATAAAAGAAAATACCATTATGTCCGAGATACTCCATGTATTAGGTGGGCAAGTGAAAATATGAGCCACTGAGAGACAAAGGTTGGCAATGAAACTGAAAATTCAGGAAAAAATCTGATCAGGGATTAAAATTCTGACATTTAAGCACACTCATTTAACCTTCAGGATCCAAACATTCCCTCTAGCAATGAAGAAATTCTGCCGGTTGCCATCATGCCATGTCAATAAACAAATGAATAATGATTTAAAGAGAAAAAACTGAAAGAGATTCATGGTGCTTGGCTTCTGTTAGGCCATGCCGTTTTGCTGCATATTGAACAAATTCAAAAGGTCAACTTAATTTATCAAGTGCAGTCGATAAAGCGATGAACATTTGTAGGAATCATAATCTCATGAATGTTATTAATACAATTCTTGTGTGATTTGCATAATCAGATCTTCAGTGTGGCGGCTGCTCTTTGTCTGCTTGACAAGAGCAGACATTAATTTAACCCCCGAGAAATTGATAAAAATCAATGATGGACTTTTACACTTTTGCTGCCTGTTTTTTTCTGAAAAATCTGCATCACACACAGCAGCGAAGGTATAACAAGCCACAATCGCACCAAACATGAATCAAATCCTGATTAAAATCCCACAACAGAGAAATCATTTAAGCTTTAAGAAAGGTCTTTGTGGAAAGAAAAGTTCAGGAAGTCCTTCTGTTTGCTTTTTAATACTGATATTTCCACTCGTCTTCATTTATGCCGAATAACACACTGATGCTGTACATTCATAGACCTGTGATTGCAATAACATGAAGCCAACGTGCAAAAAAAAATCTTAGCAGCTGGTGTGCAAGTAGTTATTATGCACAGCGGCAGGCTGTTAACCATCAACCCGAAACAACCTGTCAGAGATTACTGTTGACCCTTAAGTACACTGAAGCTTCCAAACTTTGTCACTTAGTGCTCTCAAAGTATGATTAATGATACTTGATGAGGCAACATTAGAAGTCTATCAGCACCCTACCAGCTTGGTTTTTTTGTGTGTTTTTTTTTATTCTTGAGTACACTGCAATTTAATGAGCAGCGGGGTAGAAGCGCCACAACAGACAGAGATGATGGAGATGGAGTCAATTTGCATGTCAAGGGCTGCAAGTGTTGCTGTAAAGAGTCAAAAAAAAAAAAGACAGAAACGTGGTGAGGAACAGGAAAGGGCAAGAAGCTAGTGCAATTTCCACGTTTAATTAAAGTGACCTTTTTGATTGGAAGCGCAAGTCAGTACAATATTTGACGGGGGCACACGTTGTGTACATTTGTAAACAGCAATTTGAAGATAATTTGGCTAATTAATTTACTTATTGATCAGCAAACTATTAAACAGTTGTAGCTGCTCATCGCCTCTGCAGAGGCTGTTTTGCTGTACTTGCCGAACAACAGGGACTTCAGGCATCTCCTCCAATGCATATCTGTCGCAATGTGGCTACCTGCACTCTCATGCTTGAGTAACACAGTTAATACAGAGCTTTAGCCTCACCAGATGAGAAGTGGTGTGTAACGGAGTGCAGTCATGCTAATGCAAACAGACGTTTCTCATCACTGGACAGACTGCTGAGCTCATCTCTGTGCTGTTGATTTCTCCCCGACTTCACTTGTTAAAGTGATGCAAACAACCATGTGCTGCATGTGGAGCGAATGACTTGGAAGGTTATGCATTCATTGTATTTGATCCACGATGCAGGAAAATAAAAGAAGAAAAACACTGAATTGAATTAAAACCTCTCAGAAAAACCTAAAACATTTCAGAGCAACAGAAATGTAGAAACCATAACGAAAACAGAAAAAACTCCAAAAACAGCATCAAAACCATGAATACTAATTTGATTAAAATCAAAATAAATTTCATTAATTAGATCAAACTATAAATTTGAGATTATCATTGATTAAGGTAGCCAAAAATATCTTAATATCATGACTCCCCCCCCCCCTTTCAGACGTCCCAACAGAGCATTCTGCCTACTGTGTATGTAAAATTCTAACCACACATATCAAAAACAAATTAAATCATTGAAATTGAAAATAAACTAGAAGCACTCAGAGTGTAGACCTCCACCAAGCCATTCTCTTTTTTTCTTCTTTTTTGCAAGTGATTATGGGCATTAGTTTTTGAATTAGAAGCTCTAACGGCAAAATTATCCCCATCTGCCCATTGGCAGGCGCAAACCTACATCACAACCCAGTGATCATGTGACCATGAACAGCTTGCCGGTGAAAACAAACCCTGCATCATACCAGCATCCATGTTGAAGTTTTCTCCATGGGTTTTTGATAGAAAATGATGCATAAGGTCATCCAGTTCTATTGATCCCCTCAGTGTCACAGCTAGAAAAAGATATGACACGAAGGTAGTGGCAGTAGAATGGATCTCATGTCTATCCACTGTCACATTGAGAAGGAGCTGCTCACAAGAAACATGGAGAACTTCACAAAAACCACCAACAGATGTTTGTTATCGTTACTATAAGCAGCCATTTCATGGTACTTTTGTCATCTATATTATTTATATATTATATGAGGGACTCCAAGGTGTACCATTAGGATTGACATGCTTGATAGCTGCTAGCCAGTTATCACATCTTTCTGGGCTTTTGTGTGTTTTCTGTAGTTCAAAAAATCTGTTTGCTGTAGAACAATTTTTTTTTCAACATTTAAAGGAAACTTTACGAAAATCAGAGAAAAATCTGAGGATTGATGCTCAAAATCCAATGTTATGCTTTAGCAACCTTTTGTTTTCACCGGTGAAAGACCTGGATATGACAAAGTTTTCCGATGTTCCTGGATGTTTGCGCCTGTAAATAATTCCTGGATCCAGGTGGTGATCCCAATCACCCCGAAAAATCGAATCACTTGTTGCTCTTATTCCATTTTGGAGATTTAAGTTTAAATCAAAATCCATCCATAACTTTTTGAGTTATGTTGCTAACAGACAGGCAAACCAACACTGGTGAAAATGTAGCCTCCACCTTGGCAGAGGTAAAAACTTCCTTTAACTTGGATCTGTACAAGAAGCAGTCATTAAAAATGCATTTTTTCTTTAACTTTATGAAGTCAAAGGTCTGGGTCACTGACCGGAAACCCTGCTCCATGTTTCCCCTCATAGTGTGACTCTCTGCCTTGTTGCTAAATTCCTAGTGACAGCAGAGCGAAAGGCAGCAAAAAGGAGAAGAGCAGATGATGCTGAACTGAGACACTGTTGTTCATAACCCATTCAGACCTCACCTCAAATTAGCTCACTTGGGACAAGGGGAAAAAGATATAGTACAGCAACCCGCTGGGCAAATGCTTCTTACACCCTTCACTTCTCTGGCAGAACTTTCTGGACTATGAACACACACATTGTGCTCAAGCACCAAAAGAGATTGTATGGGAAGAGGGAGAGGGGGGTTTATAGGAAATCCAAAGAGGACGGAAAACGCTGCAAGCAATCTGTCATCTGAGATGTTGAAAATGGCAAGGAGATGATTGCATGGAGCAGAGAGGAGGACAGTCTGCAAACTAATCGGCGTCTGACTATTCATTCCTGACACATTGATTAAGGAGAGTTGACGAGCTTGTGAGTGGAGGAGAAAAGCTCAGAAAGGCTAAAAACACGACTAATTTGCATAAAGGGAAAGAGAGAGCCTTGTTTCTTGGGCAGAGTTTTTGCTCATGTTTTTTGCTGTATTGAATAAACAATGCATAAGTTGTGAAAATGGGCTCCTCTATGCATCTATTTGTGTATTCCAAGCTCATGAGTGTTTTAACTCCTTTACTGCCCTGAGGCCCTTTGTCACAATGCACAACTAGGAGCTCATAAATAGAGGCTTCAATAAGACTGGCATCTAATGAAATGCAGCACCTCCACAAGCAAGGAGACAGTTGCACATAGTAGTGCTGACTGCTTTAGTATCCATTTGCCTTGGAGTTCTGTTCATTAAGAGAATTTTCTAGACAAAAAAAAAAAGGGAGAGAAAGACAACCGAAGGCAAAAGGCCAGGATTTCATCGATGCATCAGGAGAAAGGCTGGTGCCCATTTGGCCAAAAGCCACACTGTGCAGATTGATGGGTCAACAGGAAGCTTTGGGAAAATTTCACAAGTCTGAGGCGCGGGGCCTTAAATGGAGAGCAGGGAAGCTGCTTTGAATCCGAATTCCATCTGGATGGGCTCTGTGGGTTTCCAGCTTCCATCTGATGGGAAACTATGCGTCTATGATTGATTGGCAAGTGTTTCAGACAGGGGCTGAATTTGGCAAGGAGTGTTGGCTGGTAGTGATGAGGCAATCAGGGCTCTTGCCTCAAGCAGAAAGAAAATCCTTCGGTATAAATTAGTTGCGGGACTGACTGAGGATGAGAAGAGCTTCAGGGGCTAAAGAGTTGCCTCTGTTACTGACACAAGCAGCAGTTGAGAAAAGATTTGAAGAGGCTTTCGTTGCCTTCAACCCATCATCTTCACTTAGGGGGGACCTCCTCATTCAATTCAAAGAAGAAAACAATGAGCAGGACTAAAGTCTTCTGGTTTTGCTGAGAAACACTGATGCTTCGCTCTTAAAATCCCTCAAATATGGACTTAATCAAAAATAAGAAGAATCTGGATGTAGTGTATATTAAAAGGTGCAGCATGTAAAAATCAATGATCAAACAAAAAAATGTATATCATTAAAAACTTTTTATCACTTAAACAACTTTTGTTTTTATTCTTTTAGAATTAGTTATTTATATTGACTTGCTGTAGGTCCACATATGTGGCAGCCGCCATATTTGTGCCACCATTTTTACTACGGCGTCTCTGAATGGACAAACAACTCCTTGTCAAGGGAGAACCCACTGGGCTTTAGAACGGCTGTGCTGGTTTTGTCTGATAGGTGCTAGAACACCATTTGGGATAATTTACCCCTTAAAAAAGGTATAAAATGTAGTTACCTGTTGTGCAGTCATCGCTGGAGCCTGAGACCACTGGATCCACTCGAAGATGAAAACTTGTTTATGTCTGGATGAATTTTGGCAACTGTTCACTCTCAACTGTGCTTGGTATTTGAAGTCATTTCAATGCCCATCGTTTCCACTGGATATCCATAATTTTTACACACTGTACGTTTTAATCTAAAGATTATTTATGTATTCATTTTGAATCCAGCAGGATTTATTTCAAAGTCCAGTGTTGTTTGAAGTCTTATGAATCATAACAGATGAGAAAACATAGTTTTACCAACCAATTTTAATTAAGATCCATAGTTACTGTAACAAAGGGTAGCGCATGCATTTCTGCATCAATGGAAATCTATGAAATGAGCGGAGTTTTATATTTTTTGTGACAAAGAAATTTATTCCATCTTTTTATGGATAGAAATATGCCATCGGAAGGTATATCTCCCATGTAAGGAAGACCTGAAAATCTACTACCTCCTTAAATTTGTGTCAAAATCGATCCAGTGCGTTTGATTTTTCTCAAAAATCTCAGCCAACAGAAATATAGACTTATACTTTATTGCCCAGTCTCTGTTCAATTCATGCAGTTGGCATCCAATTCATTTACAAGAGGAGAAATAAATGAGCTGCATTTGATTTTGCGCTCATAATGGAGTTTAATGGGCTGTGTTCAGTCTTCAGAGAGCAATAGAGGCTTGCAGAGAGACTATGAGAACACCTCCGACACTGTGCTAGGATGCCTGTGTGTGAGAGAAAGACATTGGCTGATTCAGCAGACTCTGAAAGGTGGTGATTTTTATCTCAGATTTTCACAAAGAAAAGTTGGGAAAGAAAAAAAAAAATCTGATCACAATGTTTCATGCATTGTTGTTCAAATGCCAGAAGAGACTCCCTCCAGCTAAAGTCATGTGAAATAAAGTGCATACATTTTAATTTCCAAGGTTTTTCCATCAAAACATAAATCATCAAAACATCCTCTTCTTAGTACATCTTAAAGTTAAGTTGATGCAATCTCAAATGAACAGCACTACATTATTTAAGAAAAATATTTTAAAAAACAGTACGAAAAACCAGTGATAAACTTACATATGAATTGAGTGGGTTAGCAGAAACAAGCAACTGTTAAATAATAAAAAAAACCAGGGGGGGGGGAGAGAGAGAGAGAGAAATGTCAGCAATGTTAATACATGATTCCTGCAGCAGAGAGAAGATTACTCAAGTTCAAACATTCAAGACAGCTGGAAATCTTCCCAAAACTCGATGCTGTAGCTAGTTCAGCAAAAGGTTAGACTGTTCAATGCTCAGAAAAAGTGCAAAGAACACAAGAGCTACATCTCAAACTCTACAGGTCTCAGTTAGCATATTAAATGTTATCATTCACAAAAGCATAATAAATGTGAGACCATCTGTCTATTAGCTGAAACTTGGCTGAGATTGGTTCATGCAGCAGGACAATGATCTGGCTGAAATAGAAAAGAATGAAGGTGTTTGTAGTAGTCCAGTCACAGTCCAGACCTCAAACTGACTTGAATACTGGGGTGGGACCTGTTCATCAGCAAATGCTGCAAACCTTAAATTGGAGCAATTCTAAAGAGTGGGCCGATATTCCTCTACAGCCAAGAATGTGATAGCATATACAACATAATACTGCACATTTTTGCTGCTAAAGTTGCTTTTGTTTTTTCATTATGGTTTAATTTTTGTTCAATAAATGACACTGTAATGCGTTGTTGTGCATCAGGGGTTTTATTCACCAAATTATAAGACTTGGTGAGGGTTATGTGGTCCGTTTTGATAATTGTATGGATGTCTCTGAGTAAAGATGAAACATATCAAGGATAAAGCAGTTTTTTTTTTGTTTTTTTTGTTTAACCATATAAAGTTATGCATCTTAGATTTTCTTTTTTTAGAATTTTATATCATGTTAAACCATACATTGCATTCAGGACACAGATTTATTTGTACCCAAAACCTATTCAGATAATCTGCATGGGCACAGGGGAAAAAATCCACAAAAGGAAAAATGAAAAGAAAAAAAGAAGGTTATGGCTGTGCACAGGATTTGATTTGGACTCCTGCTCTTGCCCCGATGCCATGCTGGCTTTTTATAACTGACTAATGTTGAGCCAATGTTCAAAAAGCTTTTTTGTCAGCAATTCCTTGTGTTTGAGCATTTGAACCTGAGTGGTCACAACACAAGCATGACAGCAGGGCTGATTTGCAAAGACATCACTTTGAGGCAATGACAGCAACATGTCAGGTTCCACTGTCCCCTTACACCTATCAAAGCGAGGTACAACAGCAGGGATGGCAGATTTTTTCTGCTTCCTGTCCAATTCTGCCATCATCAGTGTTTCCATGAAGCAGAGCTCAGTTAAGAAGACCTGCCAACCTAACCCCACAACATTTGAAAGTCAAAATTATGTGAAGTAAAACAGATGAGAGCATGTCGGAGTGTTTATTTAAATAAACCTCAGAAAAGGGGAGGGGGTTGCTGTGAAATGAATGTGGCTGGTATGCATGAAGATGTGACTTTGGCAGAGAAGGTTGCCTGGGTCATTATCATCAAAAATATTCAGATGATGTATTTAGAACCTTGTTGTACAAACCTCTAAACCTCATAGAGAATAACAGGATAGGAAGAGGGGAAAAGTGAGTCTGAAGAAGAAGAGACCTAGTCGTGGAAAGCTGGATTTTAATTGGCTATTTGTTTTTTCATCAGTCCCATAAGAGAGTATATTTATGAGTTTGATCTTTCTGCATTGCTCCAGAGTAACAAGACAGCCTGCTGGAATATGATCTGCAATGAATCTTTTTACTTGCAGTTGCATGACATTTTACACAATGTTGGATTTAATCTTGGTCGTTTTTTTTTTTCCTTTTTTGCAATGCTACCAAAATTTAACACGAATTCCATTAAAAGGTGTGATGAGTAGAGCCTCAACTGGTGCAAGAGTTACACCAGCCCAGATCTTAACAGTAGTGGTTCTGAGAAGAAGTTTGGTTTTTGATGTGGTTTCTTATCAAGTTGGAAACATTTGCAGGGAAACACTATTTAATCTCACAAATTTTACAAACCCAATTTCTACAAAAGTTGGAAAATGTAGAATTTGTGTTGTTTGAACCTTAAAACTGACAAATGGTTTTATTTAGAAAATACGCAAAATTTGATGCAGAATGCTCATTGCACATCCTTCCCTTTAAGATAACTTGACAATTATGATATGGTTGCTTGCAGTTTTGTTGTCTGATTCTCCACTTCATGATGTTCCATATATTTTCAATAGGATACAGATGTGGACTGCAGGCAGTCTTTAAGTAACTCAGTTTACATTTCACTATATTATACATGTTTTATAGAGCATGTGACAATATCTTGAATCCTGTGTATGAAGAAACACTGTTGGAAGTCAGTAAAGAATGATGTCTGGCATTGTCCTGCTGAAATAACCACGGACCTCCTGACAAAAGATGTCATCTTGATGGTAGCTGAAGTCTCTCCAAAATGCTAACATCCACCTCTGTATCAATAGGTGCATTTCCATTACCCCTAGAATTGCGCAAAACCTAAATATCGCAAAAAAAATCTGGTAATGGAAACACCTACATTTCGAAAAAACTCTCAAATATCGCAAAATGTTTTTACGCTCCCAGGAGGTGGTTTTTCAAACGTATCGATATAGAGCCATTTTTACTGTAAACAAACGGGTCACGTGACGCCCCCGTTTGTTTACAGTAAAAATGGCTCGGCATGTATGAATGGAGTTGGAAACGGGAATCTTTTTACAAATAAATAAACAGAATATACTAGAACCATCATCCTTGATAACAAACAACAGCGACATGCTCCAAAACATAACATTTTTTGCATGGCCATCTTCCTCAGAGTGGAGTCTCACGGGACGAGATTTTACGTGAATTACGGCTTATGCGCTAAACACCATTCAATGGAAACACCGGCATATCGCAATTGTACTTAGTCGAAATTTCAGAAATATCGCTTTTATTTTCCGAAAAACTCATGGAAACGCACCTACTGTCTTGGACAGGTGCCCTCTTCTCTCTATCTTTCCTTTTCCCAGGAAACTTGTTGGTGTGCAGGAGAAAGGTGGAGGAGCTCAGATCGACCTAAATTTAGGTGGAAGAGAGCAGATCGACCTACATTTGCACATTCTAAGGTTCAAGGGACATTTTAGCCAGTGTTCAGTCCTCAGACTAGTTGAGCTGACCCACTTCTGTCTGGTGTCAGGGAGAGGAACGCTGAACCCAGATCTGTATTCGTAATATTAAATAATAAATACTTTGAACATACATGTGAGTGTGCGCTTGCTAATTCTCCAATGCAAAAGATTCTTGAGAGACTGACTTAAGGAAAGGGCAGTTTTTCAACAAAATGGTGGAGAATGCGGGCATTGGAGTTAGTAGAGCTTCACTCTGGTAGGGTGGTTTTTAAATAACGTGTTCTGTCTTTTAACTGTAGCAGTCCATTTCGGTGGCTGGTTGATGGCCTGGCAAATCCTCTGGTAACAGTAAAACAGACGCCTGATACAAAGGTAAGCAGAAACCTTTTGTAGTGGAAATTTTAAAACGGTCTGAGAGAGAGATCTTCCTTAACACTAGGGCCCCTGGGATTTCTGTACAGTTATCCATTGTAAGCAATGCACACATATTTATTAAAAAATAACAAGTAATATTCAACAACAGTGAAAATGTCAACTTTAGAGTGTTATTACATGACATAAA
>JBBBVU010000021.1:3752486-3766009 GCA_037177055.1 Atherinosoma microstoma | reverse complement strand
CAGTACAGCAGTACAGCTTACATGCGACCAGCGAAAGGATCAAACCAGAGAAGAAGAGGAGGAATAGGAGTAGATATGGATGGAACTTTGTAAGAAAGGCTGTGTGTGTTGGTTTTGTTGGGTGGTTATAAACAACTACATAGTGATGCATCACCGCTACCAACCTGTGTCTGAAACTGACGTCAGAATATGGGAGTGAACTCTGAACTCAGTTCTGCCCACAAGTGAATGAATTTACTTCATAACCATAGGAACGTAAAAGATACAGAATATTAACGTATCGATCATATCCATTCAGAGACACCGTAGTAAAAATAGTGGCAGAAATATGTATGCCATGTATGTGGACCCACGGCAAATAGATTTAAATGCCTGATTCAGGATAACTTATTTCTGAAAAGCGATTAGCTACAAAATATAAACCGTTTTGTTATATGTTACATCAAATATCATTTTGTTATTGACCTTTGATTTCATTACATGCTGCACCTTTAATGGAAAATTAAAGCAAAAAGTGTAGCGAGAGGCTTTAGTACTGGGGCAATTACCATAACATTTAGTTTCAGGTTCGGTGAGGCACTCCAGAGGCTAAATTTGTCAGAGGTGGTTGTCAGATGGTTGAATGATTTTCTAAGTCCTTTCTTCCTACACCTGCCCAACATCAGGGGCCGTATCTTGTCATATCTGTAACTTATAACACATCACCCACATTCACCTCATGCTATGACTGATCACGACTGGCAGAAAAAGATCCAAGGTTTCTATTTTTCTCTGAAGCTCTTTATTAATTTGTGATGAAGCCGCATTAGTCACTTTTGATCAACTGAGTAATTCAGGATGGGTGTCTTCCAGAAGAGTCTGAAAATAGGTGCCATTATTTCTAACGTTATCAACAATTGTGTTTTTCCCCAAATGTGTAAATACATTCTTGTGACTGCCGATGGCCTGGATGCTGTATCTACAACGTGCATTCTCAACAAGGAGGGGACACTATAGTAATGACAGAGCAGGAGGCATGCTGGCCAGGAAATAAAAAAGGACTAGAACAAATTTCCTTTCTGCTGCTTTCAGGTTCTCTCATATGCTGTTCTTTTCTGCACCATCAATGAAGGCACAGTCGATTTCTCCAAAGATTACAGCTTAATAAAGGCAATATAACAGCATGACAGCATTGTAAATGCACGGTGAAAATAAATATTTGGTCACTGTTTAATGGAAAACGAGTATGATGTGCAAAACTACAGAACAGCAATGCTTTGCCTTCCCTCTGTTCGTGCATGCCTTCAAGACACCAACTGCATTTCAATCAAGGGCTCATGCCACATCCATTGCAATGATTTTGCACATACAATGTGATGCCCATTGGCCCAGCTCCCATATTCCCACCAAGCTTCATTAACTTTGAAAAACCCTTCTAGGAACAAGAGGGAAGAAATGCATATTTCATAACAGTCATCATAACATTAAATGTCTGTCAGAATTATTCAAATTTAACTCGAGGGCACATTGAGATTTGAATGTTACATGACTTTACCCAACTGTGTATAATGGCGCACACATCTGTGCCACGTGACGTGATCATCTATTCTCAGCCAAACTCAAGTGATGCTGCTGCTGTCCAGGTACGATGAAATATTACTGAGCTCAGCTGTTGAATGCTGTTCTCTGCTGAATGGCTTTTAAGGAGAAAGTTACATTTTGCCTAGAGTTTCTGGATGACCCTGGCTAAATACATTTAAAGTGCTTCTTCACCAGATGAGGGGTATGCTAGGATTTTCCGGGAGGATTTCACGGCCCAGTGGGAATGGATCTTTAAGCTTCCACATGGAAGGCACAGCGTGATCACTTTGTTCCTCAGCGACTCAGCGTAGAGGTGGAGATAAACACAAAGGTTCATTTGGAGGAGTCTCCAGAGGGGAACTCCACTATGAAGAGCAGGTCATCTGAAAGGCCTCGATTTACGCTTGGAGTCACTTCCTGTGCTTCTGAAATAAGCTATTTAAAACACATACACAGGCCTGCATCCATTTACATAAAGATGTAAAACTGAATAAACCAGAGTCAAAACAACTGCACCTCTGAAAGAAATGGACTTTTAAACTTCTGTATCTCTGTATCTTATTTGGCAGAAAAACACACTCCTTCCTGTATGGTTAGTTATTCCACATTCATAAGAGAACATTTTAATCCAATTCTGCAAGGAATCCTCTTGATTTCCATCTTGTACTTCCATGAAATAGACTCCTGAATACTAGAGGGCTGACATCATTATCCATGACAAATGATTCTATAGCACTTACTGAAACAGTTTATTCTTTTTACCCTTCACTGTTTATCACCAGCTTCCAGCTTGAGGTGTCACCTATTAGAAATCTTTACTCCCCTGCCACTGGCTGTAAGTAAGACAGAGCATCCATGGGAGCGACCAACTAGAACCATATCAGCGCATCTGAATCAGGCCAAGAGGGGTTTATTGATACGAATTGTTTCCCTAGTTTCTACAATGTGACACAGACGACCAATTCTCCTGTGTGAGTAGCCCTGAGTGAAACACTGGATGCATTTGCTTTCCTAATTAGGAGATAGATAAACGAGTTGTTGCCGATGATTGGGATATTCTGGGAGCACCTGTCTATCTGGAGATCTGCAGACGGCACCGGTACAATGGCTGATTTAACAGCTATTTAATGCTGCAATCACCACACACCCCAGACACCAATAAAACGGCATTGCGCATCTAGTTTGAAATCAACCAAAATCATCTGCTTTTGAAGATGGTGATAGCAGGGTGGAGAAAGCACAGGAAATGACATTAAGGGGAATAGGCAGCCAACTCCTCCTTTGTCATTTCCTAGTCTTTTGAGAAAGACACAGCGATGACAGGCAAGGACAGGGCAGACGAGGTAATGGCGATTCAACTCATGTGGCTGTGATCACTGTAAACAAAGCTAATCTGATATAAAAGCCTTTTTTGGGCAGGCTGTAAATGTTAACCAGCCCTCAGAGGACATTCACTTTTATTTGATGCAGTCTTTACCCTTTGGTACCATGCCACTACCTATAATTGGACACCTAGAATCAATAATGGATAATGAAATTGGTTATAATGTGTTTATTAATTATGTGATAAATGCAGTTAATGGCAGAATAAACATGGATAAGAATATGCTTCATTTATGTGAAATATTTTCTAAAAACTACTTTGTTTAATTGAGGCTTTAACTGTTCTCCTTGACATTTAGCTTAAAAACAGTCTGTAAGATATTTTTCCAGCTTTGAATACTCACTACCCAACGCAATTGTCATACAATTATCCATCAATCTTTTCTTTTAAATGCATTTATTCTCCTATAAGCCTTGCTCTCACCATGCAATTCTGAGTGCTGGATATGAAAACCTCCAGCAAAATGAAAGCTTGATTTATAGCATAAAAGGATGCTGATAGCACTTTGCTCTCCATGGTGGCATCTGCAGCTAACATGGTGGTGGAAACTAACTGGCGTAAGAATTTGATGTTATATTGCAGAAGTCTTAGGATGAAAAGGGAGAGTGATAGAAAACAGACAACTATCGGTCGAATTATTCGAAAACCTGTTAATTCTGCTTTCATTGCAGGTTCTGCTTTCAGGTTTAAAGTGGGAGACCTAAAACAGTCTCTTGGCAGAAGCCTTTGCCATTTGAAATTGGCTGTAAACTGGATAATATTTTTATATTGTTCTCATAGTGGTTTATATGATGATTTTGATTCTGATTCAGTTGTGATGGGACTTATAAAACTGAATCCATACTGCACTTGTCGATCTGGCTTTAACAAATTAGACAGGTCACTCTGAGATTGCTGCAGGGTCAAATATAAAAAATGTATGAGATGGATGGAACCTCCTGGTGATGGAAGAGAGGTGATTTATGAGCTATAGTCCTGGCTTTTTGAACTGTAAGATATGGGGTTAAAATAAGGATTGGGGTGGGGGGTGTGCATGTTGTATGAGCTGTTCATTTATTGGAGTCATTTGTCTGTGGAACAGGAGACAACTGCGACTTTCTGGCAGAGCGAGACTATTTACAGCTATTGGCAGGCTGATGCAAACATCGTCTCTTCCCCCGGGGTGTCTGTCTGGTAATCCTTCCAGTGCATCTCTTTACCTGTGACACATGGAGACTGACTGTTCCAAGCTGCAGAGCAGTGTGCAGCTGCCAAAAGCCAATTAACATATATTTCTTCATTAACTACACACATGAATTTGAGAATTGGCACTTAGATACTGATAAATAAGACTAAACACTTAAATACAAATAAAGTTGAATTTGCTTTGTGCTGCTGACTCATTGTCACACTCTGAAAATAAACTGTGCATGATCAGAGTGATACACACGGAACAGAGGCACATGTTAATGAAAGCTAATCAGAGGCCACAAAGCATCAGAGTACGTCAGTTATTCATGCAACATTTAGAGGTTTCACCCTCAACAGTGTATAAAAGATTCAGTGGAGAAATGTCTATTTGTGAGGGACAAGGTGGAAGAGCAAAAAGTGAATGCTGGTGGTTTTCAGGCCCTGGAGCAACACTACATTAGAAAGAGACATTTTGTGGTGGAAATCGCTGCATGGGCTCAGCAACACTTCTGAAAGTCACTGTCATTCGGTGCATCTGCAAATGCCCGGGACCAAAAGTAATCCAAAATGGCTTGAGGTGAAGTGGAAAACTGTCCTGTGGTCTGACAAATCAAAAATTTTAGATGTGGAAGTTATGGACACCGCATCCTCCAGGCTAAAATAGGAGAAGGAACATCCAGCTTATCGGCACAGAGTTCTAAACCCATCATCAGTGGGCGTGCAACAACACACTGAATGGGAAACTTGTACATGTGTAAAGGGAGCAATAATACTTAACTTGGAGCAACATGCTACCATAAGAGCAGAGGCATTTAGGAAAGGTCCTGCTCATTTCAATAAAACAACGGTAAACCATATTTTGCATGTAAAACAACTGGTTACAGACTAGATTTCTTCACATTTGAACCCTCTGATGCATTAATGATTAAAAACACAATTCCACAATTTTCTCACGTACAATATTTTACACCGCAGATATGTACGATGATGCTTTTCTTTATTTTTAAACCTATTTGGCTATTTGTTCATTTAATTTATTTTTTTGCCGTCTTATGAAAATATTTACAAAATGTTATTCTGTCATCATATATCTACTCTATAAACACATTTTCTTTTCATTGATCATTGAGCAAAACTTAATAATTACAATGTATGTATATATATGAAATTTTCCAATAAATTCAATCTTTAGTGGGTTGCAGTGTATTGGGTGACTCAATGTCCACTGAAGAGATTAATTTGCTAATATACCATCCTTCACCTGTACATATGCTAGAAAACAGCTTTTAGATAAGTGGCCACCGTAGTGGACACTATGCATGAAGGGTTAATGCTATAGCTTACTTTAAAATCTGGATGTTGACTTCCAGTTTGGATACACTTTCCCATTAAATCCAATGGTAAGGGGTGTCCAAACTTTTGACTTGTACTGTAGCTCTGGCTTGGTCAGCACTAACTTGGAGTTCCTCTTTGAGCTCCAAAATCTTGATGAACTGGGTTGATGTGTAGTCCCTAAACACACTCACTGAAAACTAAATATGACATTGTTTCTCCACATTATCTTACAACTGTTTTAGTGCTACCATATTAGAAAGATTAACACTGCTGCATAGCTTCAGACTAACATGGGGTTAATAGTGTTACATGGCATTAGTAGTTGTACTTGCACACGGACAAACTCTGTTCTAGAAATATGCAACCACATGTCAAGATCGTTAAAGGATGTGCTTCAAACTAGTGTAGTGACGTTGGTTATCCATGCATGTCTGGGAAAAACATTTCTGGGACTTGTCAGTTATCTGAGATGGCACCTGAAGGGTCCAGATTTCAAAGTTGGCCATGCCACCCTGGCCACCCCTCGAGCTCCGACCCTGATATCTGCCTGACTGCTCCCGTGCCACTATTTATTTATTGTCCATCATTTATTTAGTTAGAGTCATTATTTATTAATGTCTTTATTAATTTTCAAATGTATTTATTTTTGTTGAGCTGGCATCAATCTTAAATTCGGCAAATATTTAAAGAAATATGTATCCAATTTAAATTTTTAATCTCATCTTTGTTCTATTTTCAAATAAACAGACTGAGATCACTTCCAAACGTCGCCTTTATTTTGTTTTCCACAGCATATCCACTTTTTTTAGGAGAAGTTGCACAAACTCATTACAGTGCCGTGTGATTCACTTTGATAGTTGATGCTCCTCTCCGAGATGAGCCATAGCAATTTACATGTGCAAATTCAGTGCTGACCAAACCAGTGAAAGTGTGTAAGCAATCACAGACACATTGCCTGCACCTGCTGAGTCGACTTTATCGGCCATACTACGTGCACTCAGACAGTATTTGCTGACAGGGGGGATTGTCTTTGCCAGCAACCTCCCATCAGTCCCGTCCTCAACGTGAGCTGTGATAGTCGCTTTAGATTTCTTATTTATATGACAGTGGGGGTATTGTTTCAAACTGGACTTCTGCCTCTGGATTTGTGTTCAACTATATCCTCATCTTCCTCTTTCTTCTCAGGTTTAGTCCTCTGTTCCTTAATGTTTTGAGTTTATAGTGTTGATGATAGAGAATAGGTCATATCAGATCTATCAGCTTGGAAGCTAGGACTGGACCAAATCTTCAATTATTATCCTCCCATCAATATGATCAAATATATTGGAAACATATATGCGATTGTCAGCCATCCTGGACCCTCCCACAGAAAATCTACCCCCAGTTAAACTCTTTATAGGAAAAAATAATTAAGATTCAAGATATCAGTTTTCTACATGTTCGTGGGCGCATGTATGAGAGAGTCAGCCCTTTTCCATAAACTATTTTTAATACATTCCATAGAATACTTTCTCAATTTTTCATGATTAACCTACCTTATGGTTTAAAGCACTAAAATAAGATATTTAAAATAGAAAGGTTGTTTTTTTGCTTATAATTTGGAGGCAAACAGACTAAAGTGAATGCATAATTATAGCCTACATTATACTGCAGTAAATGCTGCCAAGAAAGTGTTGAATGTGTTTTTTCCTTGTGTCCAAAATGCACCAGCATAAGTTGTGAGCTAGCAATTTATCTCAAGTCTGATATACATTGGCCAGCATTTGCATGACATGGAGATCAACAACATGAATCAAATCATGAACTTTTTTTTTTTTTAACTGTCATGAAATTTATGATAGACCTAAGCATCTACATCAAGAGTCAGGACTGGGAAGGGAAGTAAAAGCATTACAGGAAAATATTGTGCAAGATGCGGAGCAACTCCAGTAACCCCTCCTTCCTCTCTACCAGTTTTTAGGCCCAAAAGAACCCACACAGAGATTTAAAATTCTGATTAATTTAAACTTAAGCTGCATTTGTGTAGGTGATAGTAAAGGGAAATGTAGTACTCGTACAACTGATGAGCTTTTGTGAACATGTAAAGGGTATCATTTCAAGAATTCAAATTCACTGCATATGAACAGTTACGCATATTTTTTTTTTTTTCATTTATTTTAGCCAAGGCCAGACTGGAGGTCTTGAAAGGTGCCAAAGAATCAATAGAATAATAATAATGATACAAGTAGAGCCCTTCTCATTGTTTCTTCATCAAAACATTAACTGATCTGGTATCGCATATTTTGGTGAACTTTTCTCCATTTTGCTCTCCTGTTTCCAACAGCAGGAGATGCCAGTGGATAACAGCGGTGCACGCTTTATTTTTGTCAAGTCACAGCGATGAATGCTCACATTAAACAGATCGATATCGTGTCCCTTTGGGATATTGTGAGGATTGATGTTTCGGAGCAGCACGGTTACTTCTCCGGCATTTGTGTTCTTGCGGATTACCCTTATCAAATGAACACAGATGGGGATACAAGCAGTGGCAAACATGCATACGCAGTTGGTTCTACACATTAGACCAATGCTGTGGGTAGGGTTTTCACAGCATGTCTACTGATCAATACACCACTGAGATCATACAGCTTATTTGCCCCCCCTCCATGTGATAAAACATCACCAACATCCAAGCTATTATAGTTTAACAGAAGCCATAAGCTTATCTGACTTGCTAGTTGCCCCGATATCACGTATGAATGGCAGAGAGTAAATGAGACGGTGCACCTGTTGTCAGGATTAGTGCGTCTCTTGATAGCAGGTGAAGATGAAGTGATGCATCCTGCTCATGACTGTCCATGGCTTACAGCGACAACATAATAGATGAATCACAACCTGCAGCCACGGTTTACTTTTCTCTCTTTGTACCTTGAAAATGCTTCTCCAAGAAAGCTGGGCACGTCATTTCTGTAGCCGTTGATGTACTCTAGCTAAAAATAAATAAATAAACTTATTGTAAACTCATCAAAAACTAGTTCAGGACCGAGGGAGTGCCTGACAGAGTGCCATCCGTTATAATCAGACACGCAGCTCCACTATATAGAGACATTACCTCCACAGATGCCCCACTTTCTGAAAGAGAAGGAGGAAGGATACGAAGGTGACAGATGTTATTTTTAATAAACCCACATTTCAAGAAGATTCCTGTGTCTCTGCAATGCACTCAGATAAGGGAGGGGGTAGTTTTGTATGGGTGAGCAAGTGCTTGTAAGAAGGATTACATTTATTCTAGCTGAACATGAGGCAAATGTGAGAAGGTGGCAGAGTGATAAGGACTCCAGAGTGAACAAAAGTGATGTATGTTTTGACAAATATGTTGGAATTTAAATAGAGCATCAAGCATCACAAAGAGCCTGCATTTCAAGTGTTTGACGGCTGAACTGCCATTTCTTTACCATCTGCTTGTTTTGGGTACCACCATAAAGAATGTTAAAAATAAATTCAATTTAAATACATAGAAAAAAAAGAGATAAATTAAGCGTTTTAATTCACGAGTGGCTTATTTGAAAACCGAATACTTCTTGCTATGATCTGAAGTTGATGCGATACAATGAAGAATCACTGGACTTAGCCGAAACAAGTCAAAATGTAGGGCAAAGCAAAGCACCACAACCACAACCTTTGCTTTTGTCGCAGTCTGTTCAGTCACATTAGCATAAAATTTCATTTCCCTCTGTAATGGATGGCTCATCAAACTGCAAGCGAATTTCTGCTCTCGAAACCTGTCCTTTTGGCGGAATTGCACATCTAACCTTGGGCTTGTGCTTTTGAAGGGAAACAAATGTTTTATTAGAGTCAAGGAGTCTTTTTTATAAAAACAATTCTTACAATGGCATATTTTCCTTTCGCTGCTCTGCAAACAGATCTGTGGGCTCAAAAAGTCTCACCAGCCCTCTGACAGGTTCTTCTTTATGCTCTCTGTGTGGAACAGACTGGCTTTCATCCCATACACAGTCAAAATAACCCATAGTTTCCATACAGGTGTTTTTTTGTGTGTGTGGTTTTTTTTAGGCCAAAAATACACACTATATGCTAATCCTCTATTATATTTGGTTAGGTGGCATCAGTGATTCAGTGTCACTATATATTCACCTGCTGGTATTTACATAGCTCCCAGTCTCTAGAGTACTTTGATTATTGATGCAAAGACATGTCTCACTGTTGCAATATTCATGTCTGTGAAAATGTACAGCTCGCCTCTGAAATATGGGCTGTTTGACTGCGTTTCGAACCCATTTCCCGCTAATGCCTTTCTCCTAATTAGATCCGGACGTCTGTCCATTTTTTTTCTTATTCTTCCTCTTTTTTCCCCGCCCACCCTCACACACACACACACACACACACACACACTGCTACACCTCCCCTCACTTTGGGTAAATTTGGAGTGGAGTTGAGATGACGGCAACAGAGCTAATTGCATTAGCATCAATTTACTGGTGCGGCAGAGGACAGCTGTGCAATCCGATGATGTACAACCTCTGCTAACAGTTTAAAAAAAAAAAAATGAAAAAAAAAAGTGCCCATCTGATGGAGTGTATATTAGCCTCTCCAGATACTCCAGACGGGCAACCTAACAATCACATATTCATACTGATTATGGTTATCAGGATAATGTCATTAAAGTATTTACATACATTATAGAAACCACCGTTAATATTTCCATTTCCTTGCAATCTTCCAACTGTGATTGCCGATAGAACAGATTATCATGATTCTTCAACACCAACATAAATCATTTCCCGTCTGTCACCAGCTGTGGCCACATTGCTCCCTGCAGCATCTCTCTTATTCCACATCTCAGTTTATTACCATCCATCTAGAGCAAGGACTCAAAAAGCAGCGAAAAAAAGAAAAAAAGAAACCTCCAATGAACTTTTAACTTGGTGTCAAATGAGGTTAGAGCAGTGGTTCTCAAACTTTTTCTACCATGCCCCCATATACGGTGTGCAACGATACACAAAATGTACGGTTCGGTTCGATATTTTAGTGTTACGGTTTGATATTTTTTCGATACAAAAAATGTATTTTACTGCCTTTTTTTAACTTGTATTTTTTTTATTAATTAATTACAAATATTTGTTTAAACACTGAAGTACAGCTTTTTAATCCAATGTTGTAATCTCTCAAAATGACGGATGGTTTTCAGATTTTTCCATCATCAATTTAATAAAAACAATCATTGACAGAAAATATTCGGTTAACACGACCCTTGCTTCAGTGAATGCATGTTGGAGGCTCTCAGTGGATCTGCGCTCGATGATGCAGCCTAGGCGGAGTAGTCGAACGCAGATCCACTGAGCTTTCAACACTGAGCGCATCATCAGAGAAGTTGTTCATAAAAAATCTTTGTATTGTTCGATACAGTGCTCACAGTTCGGTATCTATATTGAACAATTCAATACAAATACATGTATTGTTGCACCCCTAATAAATAAATAAATGAATATATTCTTTCAAATGAAGAAAAAACTATTCAAACATTTTTTCTACATATAATTTTACCTGCATTCAAAAACAAGTTCTTTCATCAAACGATAAATCAGGATTCAAAGTTTTCTCACTCAGTATGTGGTGACTAACTTCATCAATTAAAGCTAGAGTTCGTAATGTTGGAGAGCTAGCAAGATTTGAAAGTGGAACTTCATCTAAGCTCCGTCCATTGGTGGGAGTTACAAAAGAAACATCTCAGTTTTTATTTAGAACTGTCAATCGAAAACTGAAGTAAAGTTTCAACAGAACCGTTACCAGAAGAGCTACCTGCACAGGTGGTTATGTGAGTAATGATTATATAACAGTGAGATATAATTAGTTTTCCAGTCTGGTCCTCGAGAAAGGTCAAATGACACATATGGTGCCAAGATGTGCCCAAATGGCATATTCGGTGCTTCCACCTGGACATATCGGTGTTAATACTTCTGTGAAACTACTCAGGTTCCCTTTTTTAACCATCTACTTTTGCACTGTTCCTCATTAATTATTACTTTAATAATTTGTAGGTGAATTAGTAACTTACTATCCTAGGATTCTAAGACATTTTTCTAGCTGTGTCCCATTTAGGCAGAGATAAAAATATTAATTTTCTACTGCACTCAAGGTGAATTTACTCTGACAAAGTAACATATCTTTATTCTGACCCTTCTGTAATAATCTTACATATCTTAGCTTTCTTTTGAGACCGAGATTATACACATAGCCCTTGTAGATGTACAGATATACTCCATTCATCTGGGGTAAGTCATTTCAGACAGCAGGGAGAAAGAGTTTACCTTGTGATGAAGAGGTTAAACATTAGTGCTTTACGTGTAGAGTCTCAATCTTCTTAAGTCATTGCTAACTGCTAACAGCTGATGGTAAAGCTAATATAAATGCCTGCTTTTTAAAAACGAGCACCTTTATTTTCATAGCTCTGTCCTGCTTCACTGGGCTCACCAGCTATTTGCTGCAATTTTGTGTTTCTGCCTTCTGGTGTTGAAAAAAGCAGCAACGCAGAAGCAAAACCATAAAGTTGAGGGCTGTAAAATCACACCAGTTGGCATTTTCATGGAACTGAGGGGAACTGGGTATACTTTCTCTGTAGGTTCACTACAGCAAGTGCCAGTTTTTACATTAGATATAGAGATTTGATTTCATATAAATATTGCTCAGTTCTGCTTCAAGCTTTATTTTGTTCAACCTGCTAACTGTTTAGAGTTCAGCTCACCTGTCAGCTGTAACAGAAATAGACGACTGCTCTGGATTTGATGATAATGTTCACATAAAAATGCATTGGTCCTCATTTAATAAGACACAATAACACAGCATATTCTGTTCTCCTCTTTTAGACAATTTTCTCTGGGGCATATTGAAAAGACTTGCACTATGTGGAGTGACTAATCTGAGAAAATGAGAATTTGTAGCAGCCCTAATCCTGAACGGCAAGTCATTTCAAATGATCTATGGCCAAGTCTGCCGGTTTGTGTGTGGGAGGTAGAATTTGCAGGAAATACAACTGGACCGGCACCATGTATCTTAAAGCATATAAGAGCTGCAGAGCAGAAGTGGAGAAAGACATGTTGAAGTCATGGAAGATTATTTACCTGCAATTATTCCAAATATTACTAATTATAATGATTTCAGCTTCTCTCAGCTTTGAATAACAGATTAAAGGAAATTGCATTCCTACTTCAATAGAAGATTTCGAGAGGAATCGTAACTTTTTTTTACTTAAACTCTTGGAAATACGTTGTTTTAATATTTGCATGTTTTTTTCTGCTTTGAAAATTTTAATTACATATCTTAAATCAATCTCTGACTTTCTTAAAAACCTTTCCGGTTTAAGTTACTTGATCCTTTAAAGGCAGTGATTCTTAACCACAGGCTCACATGGTTTTGCACCTGTGGGCTGCAGGACCACAGAAGTGATCAATGGAAGACACAGGAGTAATATTTGTCATCAAGAAGTTCAGTTTCCCACAGCTTCCCACCACTTGGTCAGTCAGTTTAACAAACTTTAATTAGCAGAAGACAACATTCAGCTAGCCGCTAGCCTGTAGCAAAGGTTATGGAGAAGGATTTAATTTTTTTTTTAAATCAACACAAAAGTGGTCCCCACCCCCCTTAAAGGAACACATTTTGTGCAAGCCAACACTGAATATGTTTTCATGCCATCAATATTCGAGTTAAGGTCAATATTCCATTTTCTTAAACTTTTAGAATTCCCCGTTTACATGCGTGAGAAAACAGAGTTACTCCTGTATACATGATAGTTGCAATCAATTGGAATATCCGGACCCAAACCGCAATGCACAGAAAACGTCATGACGTAAATGTGCGCCATTTTCCGCCTCTTCCTGTATCCATGGCAACAACAATAACAGTAGGCGGAAAATGAAGTATCTTGGACCGATAGCAGTCGCTTTTGCTTGCGCTTTGGTGCTGGTACTGACCCACCAACAGTATTTGACACTATTGCGCGTCTTGGTCCTCAATAGAAGGAGAGGACGTGAAGTGGAAATGGGAAATGGAGCCGAAGTTGTGCCATACTCATCCACGCTTC
>JBBBVU010000021.1:3721992-3748436 GCA_037177055.1 Atherinosoma microstoma | reverse complement strand
GTGTGTGTGTGTGTGTGTGTGTGTGTGTGTGTGTGTGTGTGTGTGTGTGTGTGTGTGTGTGTGTTTGTGTGTGTGTGAGAGAGAGTACAGCAGAAAAAGTAATGTACCTATAAACAGCAGAACTAAAAGTGCCCCAGGGTCCTTTAGAAAAAGCTTCTCTCTGACACTAATAAACTACTGCCACATACTTTTAGAGAATTAATATTTAGCAATAATCATAAACTAGAACAAAACACCAAGAAGGGAATTCCTTGGACTGATTCTTTTTTATATAAAATTAGGTTGTTTTGCTGGACCTAGTGAAGGAAAAGTCACTTTTGTTGAGAAGATGTCAGTAAAAGACACTTTCCTTCCATATTCTAAATGAAGTGACTTATTACTTATCACTTATCTACCACATTAGATTTTAAATTTGGTAAACAGGCAGCACTCGTGGCCTTGACAAAAAGAATCAATATTTCAGTCATTTTAGCTGCGTGGAAGGGTTTTACCTGAAGTCAGTTTTATGACTTTTTTTCTTTTGCATTTAATGGTCTGAAAAGCTACACAGTCACGTCAAAATGTAATTTCCTCCCACAACAGATACTGCTTTTGACCGACTTCTTCATAAGTCTCGCTTTTGTTTTCACCCTTGTCAACACCAACAGTCGCTTGAAAAAGAAAGTATACCCAGTGTGACTTAGAATTAATTTATCTGGGTATTTTTTTAAAGAAATCTGTCCCTCAAGATATTACTGCTAAAGGTGATTCAACAAGGTACTGAATTATGGAGTCAGTTTAGTTTTTCATCCACTGTTTTGACAGTAAATTGTTTCATATCTCATATGTTACTGTCAATTTAACCCCTTGAGCCCATTTTTCAGGCCACTGCTCAATAATGGCATACCCATAATGAAATGAGTATAGCTATGCAACCACAGTTCTATTTGAATATATGTGTGGGTTCTCTCTGGCCAAAGACATGCATGTTAGGTTAATTGGTCACTCTTAATCCTTCCTTGAGTGAGTGTGAGCACTATTTAAATGTTTAAAATGGTTCCAAATCTAACAAGGTTGTGAATAGATGTTCCTGTAAATCACAGCTTTAATCAGATAAACATGAGTGAGGTAGATGTGTTCTCTAAGTGGTTTTTGGTCAATGTGGAGTTTTAAAGATGTGCTTGAAGCATAAACAAAAACGCCCCAGATGTTTTCAGAGGCACTCCCTTCATCCTGTTTATCAGGGTTTTATAACATAATGGCTTTGTGAAGTTTGCTTGTGTGGTAATGGCAGCAGTAACCTGAAGGGAATTTGGCTGTGTAAGGATATTATTTTTATGATCATATTTTCAAAGACATGCTCCACTTCTTAAATCTTTTCAACACTACGCCCCGTGTCATAAAGAGGTGTGCCTTCCCACTCCAATGTCATAAAAGCTTGGAGACATTACTTTTATGGATGGAAAGAACAATATTATTAGGTTAGAGGAGAGGGTGGTGGTGATGTAACCTGGGCAGATTACTAACAATCTTTTAGAAGATGACAGGAAATCTATGGTGTAAAACCAACAAAACAGCTAGTCTTTTATCATAACCTCTAACATTTTATGTGCTGTCAGATTAGTCACTGGGTTGGACTGTAGAACATTTTGTATCAATCCCTCAGAGATACCACATGCAGTGTTTTTGTGGGCTTGGCTGTATTGGAAGTCAAAAACCCAACTACAAAGCAAATCTCTCATAAAATGATAAACAGCACAGTTCTACTTCAAAGGCAGATGAGGAAATGATGACTGAACAGAAGAGTGATTATGTCCTACCACCTTCTAAAGCATCCTCAAAATTGAGCAAATTGCGCTTCAGTGTTAAAAAGCGTTGACTCAGTCCACATCTCAGCACATCAGCTGATTGATCAACCACTTTAAACCAATATAACAAAAGAACGTGTAATGGTTTAGCTGGTCCAAAGGCTCAAAAATTGTAGATTAATGTTTCAGCACTTTCCCTTTGTTAATACAAAGACAGCTTTCATATTGCTGAATGACAATGGCACCGTCACACACATCAGAATATAATGTAATTCACCCTTCCTTCCTTTTGACATCATTTTTTTTTCCTGTGCATGCTCAGGACAGGGGATTGAACAGATACGTTTTGATGCCATCTGCTGATTTCCTTAGTAAGGCAACTTTTTATGAACTGCCTTTATATGAATATTACAAATGGGATCAGTGTGGATTAAAATGAATGTGATTTGGATTGAATTGGACTATAAATTGACTGGATTTTAAAAACGCATTCACTGAACTGAATTTTGACAGGAGGCTGAACTAACATTTACCTAAAAAGGGCCATGGAAAAGCAAATTATCACCATCTACTAACAAATAAACCTGAAAATCTTCCTACAAGTTCAAGTGAATGCTTTATATAATATAGTGGTTTATAAATAATATCAGTTACATGATTCAACATCTTCCTTGACCCCAATGACGCCTGATCATCACAAAGTTGTGACAAACCACTTCTGGACTTTGCTTATTTTATTCATTTTTATCTAATTAATTTATTTGATTTATTTGCTTTTATTCACTTTTGTTTGTGCATTTATTTCATATATATTTATTTTCATTGTCTTAAATTGATTTAATATTGATATTTTTTCCAGTATTTTTTTCTTCTTCTTGTATTTATTTTGTTTTCTTATAATTTTAAATAAATGCAGGCGTTAACGGTTTAATAGTTTACTTTGTCACTTTTTTCTCAACTGAAGCAAATCCGTGTTACATGCATGATGGTCAGATGGTCATCGTACCCTGCTGGTGATCTGTCATAACGTTTCTGGTCCAATCCCAAAATACCAATACCAAGTCAGTAAAATTGAGTAAAAGGCCTGGAAAATCAAAAACAGCTTAAAATCTTTGCAAAAGGAAGTGCCTGCTAGCAAACTGTTCAACAAGTTCATCAGTGGCAGAATACGTTGATCAGGCCGGAAGGGGATGCGATAATTCACCACACCACAGATCTTCTTTGACTGAGAAAATGGTAACAAAGTAAACATAGAGGGAAGTGAAATGATGTTGAAAATACAAGGGCCCCCTTCTTAGAAGCAATTAGCTTAGCTCTTCTGTTAGGAATCCACCCAGATTTGCCAAACCAAGAGTGCACAGGCTACCTATTACAAACAAACACATTACACATGTTCATTTCCCTTTTACACATTCACTGAAAATGCTCTACCTGCAAGCTGCTTTGTGATTAAAATATTATTGAAAATGATTTTTTTTTAAAATTAAAATAGATTTATGGTAGCTGCTCCTGTCGAGGCATACTAGAGTGTGATCTTCAATTTATCATCATGTTGCTCCAACAAAATGTAATGCATTTACCCTCTGGAAGCTATTTGGTCTTAAAATGTGGCTTAAAGTGATTTTTCAAGTTCCCTCTTATTCTTAAAATGAACTGAATGCCAGAAAAATACTCTCCTGGTTCTCTTTATACTAACAGTTGGAATTATTTACCTTCCCAAACAAAAGCACCTGTAGAGATTTACTTTCTTAGGTTTTGAAAATAGTCTCTAAATTGTTTAAAAGCATTCCTTGGTTTTTTCTGGCTGATCAGCTTTTCCATCACAAGAACATGTATATGTATAAAGTCCCTTTATTTCAGTTTTTTATTTGGAATTTGCACCTTATTGCTGGACCCGACCGGAGGGGACAGAAAGAGAAAGAAAGAACAGAGAAGAGAGAGAAGTGGGGGTGGGGGAGTGGGGGGACAAAAAAAAAAAAAAAAACACCATACAGAAAAAAATTGCAATCCAACTGGACTACAAACAACACACTACTCAAATAAAAAAGACACTTCTTTTCTTAAAATACATCAATGCATGCCCTTAGTTTTAGTTGTGTGTGCCAAGAGGTTGTGAGAATGCAGTATCGTTCCAGAGACCAGTATATAATCAGCATAATTGGTGTAAGCGTTGCATTAAAACATTTCTCAGAATTAAAAACCACTAAATATGCAAATGATACCTATTTATCTTGTCAAGCTGTAGATTTAATCAATTAATTGCAAATCAAAAAAAGGAAAAATTCTCCCCTTACATACTGTGTCTGACCCAAAACACTAATGTAAGTGAGCTTGTTAATGCAAATGTGTGTTTGTGCATGCAGGTGCATACAGTACGCTATCACTTCCACATTGGCCTGTCTGCTCGGCCACAAGACGAGGTGTGTGAGCCCAAGTGTGTGCATGTGTCTCCTTTCTTGCCCTCTGCTTGAGATCAATTAGACCTGCGTGCTGGGCAGCAGAAGAATTTTTAATTATGCCTGCAGATGTCGATGGGGTGGAACAGAGGCAGTCAGCTGGCTGAGAAAGCCTCAGAGGCATGTTACTGTATTTAAGGCTACTTTCTTAAGCCATGATACAGCCTTCAGCCTCTGCAGCGTCAGGGCAGGAGAGACAGACGCTGGAGCTGCAGACATGAATCAGAGATCTGCAGTCATCAAAGGGAGCATCTCGTCAACGCAGGATGGGTTAAATATGGCATCGCTGCTTCAGATATCAGAAATCACAGAGTGAAGTAGCGATGCACAGACGGTTTTCCTGGTGACTGAGCATTTGTATCAACTGTGTACTCTGATTACTATAATAGTCCTCATTAACCCCCTTCTCATTAGCACAGAGTCCCCATTTTATATTTGTAAATACCATAGATGAGGAATTTTTACTGCAATGCCGTTGCTTTGCTTTTCCATGTTATAACCTTCTTTTTAGGGCTAATTAGCTGTTTCATTGCACTCCATTTTAATTGCCCCATTCGGTGTGTACCAATAAGGATCATTTAGATACAAAGTCAAATTTGCTTTCAATGATTAAAAAACAGAGCAAGGGTGAACCTCTGAAGCTTCAGGTCACGAGAGATATAGCAGATATGCGAGATGACGACATGTGGTTGTTGTGGTCAAATACATGCACCCTCCCATCTGAGACAATACACAGCTCACAGCTACTCTATTTGGATGAATGATGTATCCAGAGAGAGTCAAAATTAGCAAAGTAACGCTCTCCTTATTATCCTGCATAGATACAAGCTACGCTGCAGAGCTGCCAAGAATATCTGGCAAGGCTTATTGTGCAGAGATAGAAGAGTGCACACCTAAGGACTCAAGACGCATAAGAGGTTGGAAACTTTTAATTCCAGTCTGTGGAGAATTGCTGTGTTTGTGCCTTTTGTTTATGAGGGCCGGAGGGAATAAGGCTAGCTTAGTTTCCCAGACATGCCACCATGTTTTCTGACACAAACACACATACACACAGAGAGCTCGACTCCACAGAAACAATCTAGGTCATCTTTCATCATCTGGCTCTCCTGCTCAGGCAGTGGGATGAGCTCAGAGTTAAGTGGACACACTGAGTGCACAAAGTCAGGGTGCAAAGCCTGAAAACATGAAATCCAACTAGTGTGTGCAGCTAATGACACAGCATCCCAGTGCCTACAATTATTCCTGATGATTAGCACTGGAAATGAGTTATGGCTGGCTTTGAAATTTTTTTCTCTTTACATGCTGCTTTTTGTCTTTATATATTTCACTTGTAAAAGTCTGACACTTTATTTAACATAGAATTAATATAGAATTAATAGGACGGCAGAATGAGGATGACCATGCTCATCACAAACATCGGTGCTGAGCTGGAGGTCTGCATCAAAGAACTGCTACAAAAGGGTCTACACCAGTACTTGAAGAATGACCCAGACCAAACCAAAGAAGCATTTTATCTCAGAAATTATCCGTCTAATCCAGCATGCTTCATAACATTGAAGTGTATTGTGGGGTGCAAGGTCAAACATCAAAACTTAACATCCAAGTATGTTGGAAGGCTAATTTTGAATACTTAGGGATTTTTGTGTTAAAAAAACACACACACACACAAATATAAAACCCTCCAAGAAGCATTGATTGCTATCATATCAGGCACAAAATGGGTTAATATACAATTAGTGGCAAATGACTACAGCAGACAACAGGAAAATCTATTAAAACCCTGTACAAACAGGACAAGCCCTAATTTAAGCAATGCATAAGATCTTTTCACCTTACCTGCTCCAAATGCATAATTAATTGCAAAGACTGAAATTTAACCACACACATCCTTTGCTTGCATACAAGGAAGCCAAATACAATTTAACCTTGTCACAGTGAAAACACGATAATTCAACAATTTTAAATTAAATTAACCATTTGACACAATTTCACAGTGCAAATGAGTTTCAGGTCTAATAGAAAACCGCTGGCTTCTACATTTTCCAAACCTCCTTTTATAAAAAGATCCACAATTTAATTCAGTCTGTTCCAATCAGAGATGAGAACACACACACACTTTTTACGTGCCACAAATAGATCAGATAAGGCTTTATTGTCATTGTACAGGCAGCAATGAAATTAAAATGCCACAACTGAAGGTACATTAAAAACAGACAATTATTTTTTCAAAGTCACAATCTGACAAATAAAACATGTTAAAAACATATTAAAATGCAGTGTATTAAATAGGGGACTTGAGTTGATCAGTTAATTCTAGAAAACTGAGGCCAAACTAAATTTCCAGGCAAAACCTTTGACATTTTTCAAAAATTTGAAGTCTTTTCTATTTCAATAAAAAGAAGAATTTACTAGCAATGACAGCAAACGGTAAAGGACCGTAAAACTGCCGGGTTATATTTAAATTCATGCAGTATTTGTCACTCTTCTGTGTGCCCTACATAATCATTGTCATTTAAAATTGTGACTGCTCCCAGTCCTTGGCATTGCTTGTCATTCAGTATTTTTCCATGCTTTTGCCAGACAGATCCAGCCATCATCTTATATAAATCTGCAATTTTATTTCAGATTGCTGCACCTGCAGTTTGGATACAGCTGATCCCACCTCTTTGAAGCTTTGGTTCATTGTATCGCTTATTCTAATTGTCAGCTGTTTTTAAAACCCAACACACGTGGCCTTCAGCCTCATTTGACCCATTCTCAGAGCTTTGTTTGGAGTCATGCAAATTTAATCGGAATTAAGCGTCAACATTCTTTACCAAACTTTCCTTCTGTTGCACGCCACACTTTATGTCAAGCATTCCAATATTCTCATAGTTACTGTACAAAAGAGTCTTTGGCAGCTAAACAAATACTTTAAAGCATCAGTGTGTGTAGTGTTTCCCTAAAAAGGCAGCATGGTTGCCACACTTGTGCTTTTCAATTGAATGACTGCTATTACATGAACACTGCGTTCTCCTGGGTGCAAAGAGGCAAAGGCCCACGGAGCGTCTGTGGGGGAAATTACATATTGGTTTTTCTGTGCTATGCTGCTTCATTGATTCAATATTCACAGACACATTGAAGCGGGCAACGAGCGATATCAAAGCCTGGACACTTGCCTCGCCTCCCTAGACGCCATGGCAGCGGCATGTTTTTCTAAAGTTCTGGATTTTCCTTGGAGCATCGACAAATGAGACCATCTTCAAGACTATAGGGGTTGGTCTATATTAAGAAATTGAGTTCATATATCTTTCATTTCCTAATATCTTAGTTTACCAATGTTTTTTTCTTTTTTTGAAGTTCCTGTCACATTCGCTGTGAACAAATGTTCGCTTTCCAGCCTCCCGTTTTTAATCTATGTGATGAATTAGCAGGGGGATAAAAAAAATATAAGAAGAGTGCAGCTTTGGAATTTGGCCGAATACAAGGTTGGAAAAGTCCAAACTGATTCATTTTCTTGAGAGGGTTTTCTGATTCACTGCCCCAGTTCAAGTACTGGAACGACACAACTGTCATTCTCTGAGTTTATTGAGCAACAGAGGAAGACTTATTGTCTAACAAATTTACTTACACAGATCTCATGTGTCACAATCTGCTGTCATTGAAGCTAAAAATCCATGAAAATACTGTAAACTATACCTCTTTTTTCTGTCTTTCACCCTTTTTGATCATTTGTTAAAAACATTTTTAAGTTTCCGGCCTCATTTCTCACAGCTGATTGACCTGAGAATTAATTAATTGTCCCAATTCAGGACCAAATGAGATAATTTGATTTATTTCTGCTCATTTTAAATGTAAAAACTGCAGCATTTGTTTTGGTATTTGGGCATCTGAAGGAATTAACTTAGAAACAGTCTTACTACACATAAGATGTAATTGCTCAGCTGCTCAGCTTAGCAAACAGACTGCAGGGAGCAGAGTATAGTGAGCCTTACTCTGTATGTGGGCCAATTCATGGTTTCCATATTGGGATTCCACAGATGCACACAAGCTTTTAACTCTCGCTCATACATTTCTTGGTGAGTAGGGCCAGATTTCCCCATACCATACAGACCATGTTGGGTTGTGGATAACAACAATTCTCCCATCATAACAAGCATCCATGTTGTTTTGCTGGTCGTATGTTTTGTCTAGTTGGCTTTTTCTGCATGGAGATCGATTCAGGCCAGTCTGGGGATTCAGACCTCACAATTACTAAGCCTTTGCCTTCACATGGTCAGCTACAGACCCAGCAACTTTACTCTTGTGGACTGCAGCATTTTCACACAGCAATAGCTGATGTGGAGGAAATTAACAGTCTATAAAATAACAAATTCAATAAAGTGTCAAAGGGGACACAAAAACAATCTAAGTCATCTTTTATCATCTGGCTCTCCTGCTCAGGTAGCAGGATGAGCTCAGAGTGACACATGTGCCCAAGTGTCCTCGGGCAAGACACTGAACGTTGTACGAGTGAATGTGACATGTAGGGTTAAAGCACTTGTGGTCAACATTCAGATGTCTGTAAAATTATTCTTACCCTCCCGTTAAAGAAAAGGCAAAATTTACAACAGTCACTCAAATAACTGGAGACTGAAAAAAGGTGATAATAAATTCAAATTAGCTAAATTATAATTTAGTGAAATAAGGCAGTTTTTTTTTTCAACTCAATTAAAAAAACAAACAAACAATATGGTCCTGGACCAATGAGAGCACTTTGCTGATGAGCAGTGGGCCAAAATACCTGTTTGTGCTGAAAAAAGGGATACCAAACATGGTAGTGGGGAAAAAAACCTCAATATATACGTGGTGATTAAAGGCCAAAACAAAATAAATGCTGAGTGGTCAACGTTGAGTTAGTGACAAAGTTTAAATGTCTGTTCTGGTGGTAAACAAGCAACAGCTGCAACCACTTAATAAATATCTTCATTTGGAAATAACATACTCCTGAAATGTGCCTGATGGAAAAGGATGTAGTTTTTTTTGTTGTTTTTTTTTTTACTGTATTTTATTTAATGCCAGTTCTAAAAGGTGGTATATACATGAAGAGGCTGATATTTTCTAAGATATACATGACAAAGAATTTGAGAACCACTATAGAAGAAAGCCATTGATTCTTCTCCTCTGCTGAGTTGGTCTGGTTTTGTCTTTCCTGGGCAAACACTGGCTCTACAACAAGCATTTATAAATTCAAACAACCACTACATATTTTCCAATGTACCAGAACAGAAAAGTTAAGGTGGAGGGTATGTAGTCAGTTGCAGTCTGCAACTTTGCAGCATGAGTCACTAAGGCCCAATCTCAATTCCCTCCCTTAGCCCTTCCCCTTAGCCCTACCCCTTCGCCTTTAAACAAAGTGTGGAGGCAAAGGACAATGTTTTCAGCCCTATGAATTAAGACACCCCTCTCTCCGTATAACCTGAACGTATTAGGAGGCTGGTTTGCTCATGGCTCCCTGTTTACAAGACACGTGTCATACAGACCTTACAATACAACAGAAAGAAGAGCTGTAACTTACATCCTTATAACCACAGAAATTAAAATGACGTATATCGTTATATTATATATATTGTTCCCCGAGCAGAATCAATTTAAACTTCTATGCAAATTACAATATCGCTACTTTTATTTCCGAAACATGCGTAGAGCGTTATTTACGAAAAGGCAACTTTTCTGTACGAGTCTCTCGGTGCCAGGTTTGCTTTCGGCGTAAAAGCGTATAACTCCTCCTACCCCTTTGCCGTTAAGTGTGCACCTGAAAAAGCTCTTCTGTAAGGAGTATTCAGTCCTTCCCCTTAGCCCTACCCCTCGCCCCTAAAGAGAATCGAGACATCCCTTGGTCTCTCATGAACGCGCAAAACGGAGGGGAAGGGCTAAGGGGGAGAATTCAGATTCGGCCTAAATCCGACACGCTGGAGCTTCGATAAATGAGCTCTTATGGTGCCGATTTCATTTCATTTCATTCCAAGGCCATTTCTAGTTATTCTATCTTAAGCTAATCAAGTGATACTTAACATTACTTTTCTGTCTGCTACTAAATCATGTTGCGTATGAAAATCTCCCCAAATCTTCCAGTGTTTAATGAAACAATACATACCCCTTCCTCCTCAGTCTCCAGCTTGTCTTTGTCTTTCATCCCTCTCTTTCCCAGCACATGTTTATTTGTCTGTCTAAAGCTGCCTGCTCATACAGAGGTGGTCTTCTGTCAATGGTCAAACAAGAATGCTGCTGCAGCTCAGCGGTGGGTGTGTTTACATTGCTATATAGTCTAAATTGAAGCAGCAACAAAAATCGAGGCTTGTCAAACACAACTTGAATCACATCATTCTGCAAAACACACAGGAGCACCCTGGACATGTTTTCATCCGATGTGTTATTAAACGAAATGACATCTTCGCACATGAGAGACATTGTGAGGCCAAACAGAGTTTCAAGCATTCAGAGACTTGCAGTATTCTTCTCCAGGTGTTCATTGCTTTTTAAAGTCTTGTCAGCACTAAAGTGACCTTGAAAAAAGAAAATTCTTACTCTTGGAAATCAGAAGCTGAAATGATGTCGAATAACTTGGACTATTGTTCATTTTATCACAATAATTCAGCTGGTAAACTAATGCTTAGATGGAATTTGTGTAATATTCACTCCACCTACCTTGAGCAGCATCAATAGATTAATTCAAAAGACTAGTCTGAGAGAAGAGACTGAGGTATTTAAGAGGAGAGTTCATAAACTAAAATACCATATTTTGCTGTGAAAACATTAACCAAATGCCCTACATCTTTCATACACATTTGCCATTTCTAACAGACCAAACCACTTAAAACTTTAAAATTCAAGGGGTTGTGATTATATTAATCCTGGGTGGTACCCTCTACTCTCATCCAGAAAGGAAAAGAGAAACAAAAAGAAAAAAAATCACATTGATTTAAAAATGTAGAGGCTGAAACCTGAATAGTAACTATGGACCGAATGATCCGTATAAAAAGTACACGACTGGCTGTTTTTGAAACTGCTTAGCATAATTGATTTTGCCATATAATTCTGTTACCAAATCTGCAACACATCTGAACACAAGCAGGCGTCTGTTGTAGATAAGTTGTATCATAGAGATGTACATAAGCATTATGCAAGACAAATGCAACTATAAGATAATGTAAAAAATAAAACATAGCATTTTATGAAAAGAGCCTTTCATGAATTTGTATGTACATATTTGTGTAAACTGCATTTAATATCTAATAAAATGTTCAATTCAACATAACTTTTCAGATTCGATGACTTTCTCTCCCAGGGATGAAAGACAAGAATGAGATTTTTTTCTTGCATCTTTGGAGTTCTTTCAATTCAATTCATTCTCAACACAGCATCTGGGTGGTACATTATTTGTGTGTGAGAGAGATGTCTGACAACTATTGTGCAAATGGTCAGAAATTTGAAGTGGTTGTGGTAGTTGTAAGAGAGTTCAAAACGATTGAAGTAATATACTGCCATTCAAGAACAAGGTTTCTTGAGAATTGTGAAATGTCCTGACTAGAACAAACTTTGTTCTTGTTGTTGTCACCTTGACAAAACAAACATTTCTTTGTCCTTGTCCCATGCAGGTCTTTACCATCTATCAAGCCAACTGGTTTATCCATTCTGGGCTGCTGTATAAAACCATGCCACTGCAACATTGTCAACTCGCTGGAAGCCTGTTTGTACTCATAAGTCTTGTTTTCCTCAATTAATAACACAGTCAGTTCTGCCATTTGATGCTACTTATCGAAGGTAAATAAACAGTTCCAGAGATTTCCAAACAAACACCCTTATGGAGTGCCGGGTAACCAGGCATGTGGAACAAAATTTTCACAGCAAGAAATTAAAGTCCGCTCAAGGATCTGCCTATTACCCTAAACTAAAAGATGTCTGTGGAAGAGTGGTGGGGAATGGGAAGCAGTGAGCATTACAATACAGGCGTGTGGGCAGTAATCTCTATTAAACCGATTAGGGATAAGGTTGCATGTACATAAAAAAAAAACGTTTTCTTTTTAAATGCACAAAACGCCCTTTTACTTTCAAATATGGATACAGAAATGTCTATAATTTCATATGACCAGTTCATCTGCAGCAGTAAAGCACCCGCATTATCAATAAAAACCTGAGATAATTCACTTAAAACATAAAGGATGTAAAGAGGAAGGAGGAAAAATCCTCCTAAACATGGCACTTCCTGTCTAAGTTTTAGACTCCTGTTTTAAAATTCCTTTGTTTTTTGTCCCGTTTTAGCCTTTCATTACTGAGTATCCTTTTCAACTTCAGGAATAATGTGTGCATGACATCAATATTTAGTCTTCCATCTTTTACTGCACAAACCTGTAACCATAAACACTCAAACTGTCCAAACTCAACTCAGGAATGTTCAGGGTCTAATAGCTGCCCTTCCAGTGTGTTTTAGGGAAATGTACTGCAAATGTACATGTTCACATGAAAATCATTTAAATTATTGCTTAAAATAGCCCATCTATCCTCAAATTATGACACTTTTAATGGCAAAATGACCTAACTGCAGATGAAATGGTAGCAGATTTAGTAGTCATTTATCCTGGGGACATAAGTAACTCTGCTATATGGGAGACAACACATGAAGATGTAATTAATCACCATGTTCCCGCCGGGTCAAAATGGAAAGGGGAAAAAAAAAGAAAAAAAGCCCTGATTTGCAGTTTCACAAGCTTGCTCTGTTCAAAAAGGGTAGAGTAAGACGTTGGACGTGAGGCTGTAACTCATTTAAAAGAGGTTGTGAAGTGTTGGAATCTTCTTACGCATCGATTTCTCATCATTTCTCCTTAGACGCGCTTCGACCGCTTGTACGTCGTTAAAGATTTTGGCTTTGTGAATCAAGCCTTTGTCCTCATTAGTAAGATTCGAACCCAGGCATTTTTTTTTCTTCTTTTTGTTCCTCTGATGGGGCTCAATTCCACCCACGGCTGACAGAACAAGCCTGAGCTTATGATTTTGACTTCTTTCCGGCACTAAATGTGCTGGCACGGCAGTGAGATCGGAGTGGGAGAGAGAGCCAGAGGACACGCTTAACAGCCCCCTTGAGCAAGTTTATGACCTTTTAGTGATAAGAGGCTTGTCTTAGTGCCCGGCAAATTTATGAGTGGTAGGAAAAAGCACTTTCTAATAATACCTGGCTTCTGTTTCTCTATCAACTACATCTGTAATAAAGACCCTCCGTGCATCAAAAAGAGTTTTATGTAAATTAAAAAAAAGTCTTCTCTCACTTATTTTAAAACACACTGAACGGTCCACCTTGAGCAATAATTAAACCCCATATCGCCAACAGCAAGGAGTATTTGCACTTAGTCTGATTGTATATCAGTAATCTGGTCTAACTGGTTTTAGTTTCAGCTGGGGTCAAGTTCCATTTAAAACTACGGGTTTTACTATAAATAAGTCATCTTAATGATACAGCACTCTTGTTACCATATGCCTTATATTCTTTATCTTCCATCTTTATAAAGACACTATCAGTATGTCATTCAATTAAAATAAAAATTACATCTTTTCCCCTCCAGTTAGGTCTTGATTACTTCCCATTTCCTTCCTTCCAATCATCTCCCCTTCACCTTCTACCTCATTAGTAATTCCCATCAGCTCCTCGTTCTCCTACAAATGTCCCTGGCGGATCACAACCCTCGTTTCATTCTTTTTGGAGACATATTGACTCTTTTGATGGTCTTGTGCCACTCAACAAAAACACCCCCCTCCCTCCCAGCTCTTTATTCAAATGAAAGTGCCTGTAGAGAGGGCCAGAGTGTGGATCAATGCGCAAATCTCAACAATCTCTCCCCAGCTGCAAATATGTCAAACACTGTCGTAGGGAGATTACACTGCACTCAGAAGCCAGTGTGTCTTTTTTTCCCCCTTTTTTTTCCTTTCCCCAGCTTGACAAGGCTGCAGGACGCACAGTGAAAAATTGATCACCACACTCAGGTTGGTGGCAGGAATCCTCAAGCTCCACCTTTGGCTTGAAATTTGCTGGGTATCCATAGGGATGAGCCAGATGGCGGGCACCTAGGGCAGTTAGCTTTGAAATCAAACAGGCATGGCAATGCACTTTACAATAGGCTGCAAAATCTTTCAAAATAGCAGCTTTCCAACTGCCTCACATTAATGCTGAATAAATGATTGCTTATGTGCTGCCAGCTGCGAATGTTTGGAAATATGTTAATGAAAATATTCTGAGGAATCAGAGCATTTTAGTTTTAGATTTTTTTTATGTGTGCAGCTAAATACTCACTAAGCATTCCTGCATCATGCAGGACTGGAGAGCAATAAATGTATACACCCCCAAGTATTAACTGAAAGAACCAAGTGCTTTCGCATGGCAGTCTTTGAATCTTGGCGATAAATCTTCCATTTCTACCCTTCAAACACCACCATTTGGTCAAAGACCCTGTCTTCAGGACACAAGCTGACTTTTGTCTTCAGTGCTTATTGCAAAAGTAGTACAAGTGTTAGGTACCATCAGAAAGCTTTTAGCTTTTTCATGCCTTTACCAAGCAGCAACCTACAGCTTAGAAACAAGAAAGCCTATGCGGAAGTGCCAAAAATTGCAGTTCAGCCTTCATCCGCTAGGTGCTGGTTCCACAACAGAACAAATTCCCAATGACTCCCATGTTGAAAAAGCCAACTTCACAGCAGAATGAAACATGTTTACAGCCTGGTACAAAAAAAAAATTCAGAATTAATAGGTCAAGTTTACCTTCATGACAACTGTGGGGGGAGTGAATTATTTATAACTCATCCATTTAGATGTTATTTAATCTTGAAATTCTTCATAATTAGGGGCGTGTCCTTTTGATTGACAGGTGCCAGATATCCGGCAAAACGAGGCACAGAGTAGCACAATCGCAGTTTTTAGCCGGCTAACAGCGCGCCTTAGCTTTAACCCTACCCTACCTCCATTAGCTGGTTAGCTCCGGGTTAGCTTTGTTAGCTCGCAGCTACGGGCAGTTCAGAGTTTGATGGGTGTAAATCATCCGTTGTCACGCTCACAGCCCCCCTCTCAGTGCCTCCTCGTCGCCCATTTTTGTATTTTCCGGGAGTCAAGAGACTAGTGACTCCGCCAAGATGGCGAAGGTAGGAACCGCCCATGAGCGTCTTTTCACCTCTTCAGAAACCTACAGGTCACGTGATCTTAAGGTTCGTCCATTTCTTCTACAGTCAATGGTCTTTACTTATAAAAAAGCATAATGGTTCTCATAACTAGTAAAGTTCTAAGTACTAAAAATAATTGAAAATTGAATTCAAGAATAGTGCTGCAACGGTAGCAGCCAGGAATAACGGGAGTGGATTTTCATATGTTTAACCTGGTAATGCCTGTGGGAGCATATTCTAGTCGACTAAGAGTGTAGAAAGGGGTCACAGTACAGAAAAAAAAGAGTTGCAGCTCTTGTTTAAAACATGATTTAAAGTTTGATGCGCTTTTGTCTGTGGTTGTCTACGTTGTCTGCAGAGAGGTATCACAATCCAGTGCCTGCTAATAGCTGGTTAACTAGTGTCCTTATTTGCTTGTCTATCTATTTGACCTTTTTCCCCAAAAGTTTTATTGCAATAAGCTCCCTTACTGTTCTTAATAGAGTTCAAGTCCCCCATCTCCTATTTTACCCTTTTTTAAATTCAGACACCATTGCATTTCAGTTTAATTCTCTGTTTGGTCATAGTTTAGGCAATGTCCTGATAAGGCTCAGGTACTAAAACTGCTCAAGGCAATGCAGGTTTATTTGTAGAGGACATTTCATGTGCAAAACAAGGACTTAAATTTAGAAAAAGAATGTGGCCATTTTAAAACAGGCACATTATTTTGTAATCCTAAAAAGAGTCCTAAAGGAAATGGCATGTCATTATTTTAGAGGGAGAACCAGATGGCCGCTTTCAGTATTTAGGATGTAGCTCGAAAGTTGCATCCCGTAGTGGGGACTGTTTTGTAAACCAGAGATCTTAAATTCTGGTCCTCGATGGCCACTGAACTGCAGCGTTTAGATGTCTTCCAAAATCAACAAAGCTGATTCAAGTTAACTGGTTTCCATTTCGTTTGAGTCAGGTGTGTTGGAGCGGGGAAACGCCTACAACCTGCAGGACGGACAGTAGTGCTCGAGGAACGGAGTTTCAGAGCTCTGCAGTAAACGATAGCACAGCAACAGAGGACCTGTGGGAGAATATCACTTATAAAAAAAGGAATCAGCCGGCTCACTGCAGCACATAGCAATTTCGTTGAGTTGGAATTTATATTTAACTTAAAATGCCTGTATCCTTCCAGTTCCAAACACAGATTGGTATTTAAATGTGTTCCTTTGCCTCTCGAATGAAACGGTGGTGGGTTTTGCACACCTTAAAAAAAAACCAGAACTTCACACTTCCTGCTCACCTACACCGCTTAAGTCTTTAACACATTTCATATTTATAAATCCTGCTACATTTTATTTATACTGCAAGAACAATGTTGCCTCCAAGTAAATCCCAACCAGTGACTGTGCTGTACTTCAGTGCAATTGTGTTAACTATGACACTATAAAAGAAATTACTTTGTAGTTTTTTTCAATGCTTTGTCTTCAAACAGTCACCAGTATCACCATGCATGTTTTTCTTGCCTTGAGCCGTTTTGTGTGCGGCTCCATTCACAGCTGCTCTTTGTACAGACTCAATGGAAACTCTGTGAATATCAGAGCTATTCTACTTTCATTCAGCTCAAACAAATATTTCCGTGGTGTGGGTCACGAAACTAAAACTCTCACCATGCTGGCATGTCTCTTTAAAATAGAAGCACAGATCACAACAAAGCTAATATCATCTATTCCTAATGGCTTCCTCCCCTTTCATGGCCCCGCGCTGTTTAATCAGAGTAAGAGCTGGAGCTTGCCTTTCATCTCAGGGCATCCATTAATTTGCCCACTTTTTGTCATTTGTTTGTTTGTCTTTTCCCCCGCCTTTATTGCTCCAACAGTCAGTTGGCATTCATGGACGCCCTTGATTGAGTCCTATTCCATACAAAAGAAGCAATTCTGTTGAAGACAAATGACCCAAAGTCACAACTGGTCAGTGCCTTCACTCCATGACAAACGCACGCAAGCAGGGTTTGCAATCTTAGTCTTAAATGCTTCATCAAATGGATGATACGGCTCCGCCTACTTTTTCATTTTTAAATTAACCGTCCCTTTCTTCTCTCTTTTCTTTTTTTTTTGGTATGTCCAAGCTCATTCATTTTCCTCCCAGCATCTTCCATCTTGGCTGTCGCTGCATTAGTCATTACAAGCCCTTCACATATGTATTTCAGCTTGGCAGAGATGCATAGAAAACCTCAGGAACAAAATCATATTACACTAAAAATTAAACAAAAAAAATAATCCAACCCAAACAAAGTGTACATTAAGTTAACGTGTACAAAAATTTGTCATTGTCACATTTGGCATTGCTCCTAAAGGGTTTTGCCATAAGTGAAGCCAAAGAACAATCCAAATTGCACTTGTTTACTCTAAAGATAATGTTATATGCAACATAAAATCATTAAACAGATTGCTTGTACAGTTATAACAGATCCCTGGGGGACAAAGATTAATCTTATGGCTGTGGCAGCAAAGTTCAGAAATGGGTAAAGTCAATATTACTTCTCAATTTTAATTCAGTAATAGCAATGCAATGTATTGTGCAGTCAGTGAACACTGTACCTCAGCTTTTTCATGACAGTGCCAGCCAGCAGTCATGAAAGATGGATGCTCTGACAGCATAACAATCACAAAAACGAAGAAGGAAATGAGGAATCAGTCACAGATGAGCAGCAGCTCACAGCTGAGGCGCATGAGGACTTGTTCGGAAAATTTATGAAACTGTGCTGCATATTTAATTAAATCAGGACCAATTTGGTTAAGTACCAGAAGATTAGAAATGAAAATCACAATTTTGGAAACTGACACACAACCACACTCCTGCTGGAAAGCTCAATATGATGCTGTGGCTTAGAAGGAAACCATACACAGTTATTTTTACATCTCTGTTATTTAAATAAAGCACACTTTTCCGACTGAGGTTCTGCAGGGCAGATTTGAGATTTGTTGATCTCACACTTTCCTTTTCCAAACTTTTCCTTCCATGTTTCTACAAATCACAGCTATACTCCAGTCTAAGCCAGAAGAGCCCAAATGTTGCTCTACCCCATCAAATACCCTGCCTCGAAACCAAATGTAGCTTCTTTTTTTTTTTTTTAATAAAAAAACCCCCCAGATTAAACCATTTCATATCGTCAGCAGTCCTACTCATTTATGCTACTTTTGTATATTTAAATAGATTTGTCCATGTTAAACATCACTGCCCACATACTCCCCATGCATGCTTAACGTTTGCATGGCTGTTAGTCAATGCATCCAATGCAGAGTTCATAGTTCTAACATCAGTTTCAGAAGTCTAACAGCAAAATATGGAGATCAAGATCATGCATATTTTCAGAAGGAGACATTAAAAAAGAGGCAGTGCAGTACACATCATTCATCTGTTTGGCCATTAAATACATTGTGGCTCCTTCTTGGTTGCATGTGAGCTTTACTGTGCAGCACTGCCCCCACAATTTCCACTGGTACTTCCCCATTTCGCTATGCATCCACAAGTTTTCTAAAAACAGACTGAAGTACGTACAAAATGAACGCAGAGGAAGACGAAAGGCTCCGTCTGTTTACATAACATTGAGCATATGAGCTGCAAGCGCTCTAAGGGCTGCAATATTCAGAAGCAGTCAAGTCACTATCACCAACTCCCAGGTGACAAGCCTGTTATTACAACAAACATATAGCATTATACTGTGTTCCAGCTACAGGCTGTGTTGGGCCAGATTCTTATAAAAACAACTTTGACATAGACTAGTTTGCCAGTTTTGACTGGATTGAGGACAAAAGCTGGACTGACAAACTGAATACTGACAGACTGCTTTTTTTATCCTCCACATGAGCAGCGTGATATTTTTATTTAGTAGATACTTAACATTTGGTTAAGAGTTGCCCCACATTCAGACACATTATATCCATATTAGATATGAATCATATGTGAGAAGCAGTTTTCTTGTGCTTTCAGACATTTTTCTTCAATAGTTCTGATCACACTGGAATTACAGTGACCTCAATCTTCCTTACCAAATCTCATAAGGAAAGGGAATAAAATTTGTCCCTAAAATGTTTAACTATTCCTACAATGAAATCTCAGAGGTGAACTTACGAAAAAGGCAGTTCAGACAGTTTGACACAGTAAAGAAGCTGTATGAATTATTAAATTCATGTTTACTGGATTACATTTAGCAGCTCCAGCAAGTTGCATTAAGTGTTAATTGTAAATTCTCTGAGAAAGAAAATGAAAAAAAAGTTACATGAGTCACAGGAGCGAATAAAAAACATTGTGCAAATTTTATTTCCATTAAAAGGAACACGTTATGTATTGAGACAAGACCTTCGACCCTAAATGCGTCTGGTGTCTGACATAAAAAGTATGCCCTTGCCAATAGATCAGACAACTGGTATTTCTTGGCGCTACAGAGTTGTTTTCATCATCATTTTTTTCAAATATGTTTGTTCCTGTGGATGCATTAATGAGCACTGTGCAGTAAATATTGCATAGCTAAATGAGGATGGCTCCTCACCAGTGAGTAAAGTGTCTGGGGCAGAGGGGAAAGAAGTCAGGCTGTTTCAAGATGCATCAAGTGAAGAGGCTGCCAGCCTCAATAAGACAAGTAAAAGCACTGAGCCTCCCTCAACTCCCTCAAAGGCCTTTTTTAAAAAAAAAAAAGGATTCATACCCTGACCACATGAGACCATGTCAAAGTAGTCACAGCACATAGCAACACCATCAGTTCCAAAGCTGAGTCACTGGGGTTAGTCCCTTACGTGAGCTGTCATTGATGCAAGAAGATAGACCCAGTCACTCGTGTTATTTTACGACATCCCATGGTACTGCATTCCCACCCAGAAAAGAAGACTTGTGACCTTACTAGCACCTTTGTGGACAGCCATATCTCTTGTGTCCCATTTTATTCCTCTGTGAGCTTAACATGACAAATAACAAGATCCCCAAGTCTAAATGATGAAGGATTTTTTTTAAAAACAGGACTGTATACAAGTTTACTTTTTAAAAGTTACATAACTTGTACTTTTATTTAATTAAGCCAGTGTAAATGCAGCTGCATGTCCTATCATTCCTATGATAGTTAAGTTGCCAAGCATTTTATAATGAAATGCCTGTAAGGTGACCGATAAGGTTGATGGCATACTTGTCAGTGAGCAGCTTTGCCCTGCGGAAACCTGAAGTGCAAATCTGAATACATGACAGTTGAGTCAGGATTTTCTTTAGACTGGCTGACAACGATGTAAGATTCAATCATTTGTTTCTCAAAAGTGCTTTTGTCACCATGCTATGAATGCATATTGGCCAATTCAATAACCCTGACACCCACTCAAGTATCCAATATTTCATGATATATTTAAAATTAGTATTCAAAAGGGTCTTCTTCAATAGACTGCAAAAGGAAATGCATGGAATGTCTCACCTCTATTTCTGGGTATATGCTTATATAATATGTTATCTAACTGAGTGCATGTGTGGCTATGAAGCTGAATAGAATCATTCACATGTCATGTGCCAACACCTGGCTAATCACACTTTGCCAAAAGGCAGACTACAGAAGATGCATTTTGGATATAATTGGACTGGCAAACCACAACTAATTCAGCTGGTGATTTACTGGAGCACCTTGCTAATGAGGCTCCCTGCAGAGTTGCAAAGCTTCAGCAGTGTCCACCCATAGTGATTGCTTGCATCATGGCAAATTCCTCCCAAGTAAGAGGGGTCTTATCTCCAAAGTATTTGCAGGTCAGCAGAACCTTCACAGTTGTGATAAGCAAAACTCTGCACTGCAATCGACAGCACCACCACCCACAGTGTAAACTGCTCCCTCTGGCCTGGCCTCACTGCCAGTAGCACAACTTTTGTTTGTGCAACTCTACATTTGATTTTTACCCAACAGCACAAGAACAATAACCAAGGTCAGGATGCAGTTGTAGTACATGGTGGAAAACCTGCATGCTGAGTGGTTGTGTAGGAGTTGGGGGTGCTGAGGCAGGGGCCATGGCTTAATTTCATAGACTCAGTGCAAACATGGCAAGGTCAACATGATGTCATCCAGCTGGCACTGACAAAAAAAAAAGTCTGGAGGTGCTGACTTCCCACCCCACCCCCCCTCTCGTGTTGTACTGCGGATGTGGCTGCTAGCTGCACTTCACTGTTCTAGCAACATCAGACAGAGACAGCTTTGTCGTGTCTGAAAGCACCCCAGTGCTCCCTAGTGGACACGCATACATGAATGATTGCACGCGCACAGACATGCATGGATGTTAACACTGAGGACATGCGAGATCCCCCTAAAACAAATATGCAAGTGTGACAGTTGCATGTGAACAAATACAAACATAATTAATATGCTGATGTTTGAAGACAGAGGAAATGGGAAATATGCCAGTCCTTTCAAACTTCACACTACAAACCTCACTGCCAGCTATAACGTTTCTACTGTTGTCTGCCAAGTCCACTATTTTTGATAAGGATTAGCTAACATACTAATGGTTAATTTAGGTACTGTACCTTTCCAATATTGAGGTTAGTACAAAAATGGTTTCTGCAAAAAGACAAGCTACATGAAAATAATGTGGCTTTTGTTGAAGCTACCATAATTTTGAATGATGGTAGCAAAAGCCCCTGACATGCCCCATTATATACACCAGGCAACTGGGGAAGAAAAGTGGATTAAATTTGCCTTTTTCCATGTCCAGGAATGTTCAGATTTTAAGCATTAAAGCAGAAGTTACTATACTGAAAGGAAACATATGTGGAGGATGATTTCTCTAGTACATTTTCTACCTAGCTGAACTCACTTCGATACATTCATCCTAAGAGAGATGTTCTTGAAAAAGCCAAATGTATTCTTCAAGTACTTATGTGCCATTTCTAATTTAACATTTTCCCCCCCAGTTATTCCTCCTATAAAGGTACCATTAGAATTTCCTGTGGTGAAACTAGGAATTTGAAACTTCATTCCTCATTCTGAGGATCACCAAAAACAAAAAAACATCCCAGACTAAGTTAGCCTTTTAAGGAACACTGTCTACATAGGCCACACCATTTCTTTTACGACACAACTGATCAAATCATGTTTTGGCTTTAGCTCAGCTTCATACACGTTAAAGAAGACATAGGAGAAAAAATTTAGAAAATTTAATGAAATACATCTGAAGTGACCAAGTCAATAATATACACAAACCTGTGACTTTGTTTGGGCCTCATAAAGTCCAACCTTCAGGGAAGATATAATGGACCTATAGTGACAACAATACACCAGTAACTGTCACCAAAATCCATTAAATGTGCTGCATCAACATTTCAAACTGCTTTACCAACCTGGACTAGTTCAATGCAGGACCAATAACTATTAGCACCACAGACAAAATAAATAAAGCAATTTGTGATTCTTTGGCTGTAAGTAGGTTAGGAAGAGAGTTGAAAACTATCAACAGACAAGTTGCATTGGTTGAGTGAGTAATGTATTTTTAGACACCAGTGCTATGATGGTGCTTCCTCTTCTTCTCTCTTCATCAGATCATGTCTGAGTCTACAGGTCACGAAAAACAATTTCACGAAAGCAGCTATTAGCAGTAGCATGGTACCAGATACATGGAGGGCATGCTTGTGACTTATCATCATCAATAAGGAAATGGAATTATATCGTTCTGTGCCTCATCACCTGATGGGACACTCCAACTTGTGCAAGATGTTGACGCTTTCACATTTATGACTCTGCGGCATCGGTAGTGGCAATAACGTGCTTAAACGGCAAGGCGCTAGAGAGAACATTGCTCGGATGTTTGCAGTCAATTAGCGCGCCACTAGATGGGAGTAATTATTACACACCGGGGCTTTTAAGCTATACAGAAATGATTTACAACTCCACAATCAAAACTTAGCAAAAATGAATTGAAGCTGTGGTACAGCAGAAGTTGAAACTCCAAACTTTTTACACTTCCCTGCACTCCACTCGAGGAGATAAGTTTCCCTCGAATTGTTGTGAGCTCAAAATGGCACCAACACTGTATTCATTACCACCAATTTCAGCTGCTGAACAAGTTTCACTTTCATCCCTTGATCCAATCCAGGCCACCGAGGTCGGAGCTTCAACAAACCACATACAGAGTCTCTGATGGCACTGATCCTCTGTTTCTTCACAACCCAAACACAGCCTACACACACCCATTTGCAGTACAGAAACAGTGAGGTCTGGGGTGGGATGGTAGAATTCACACTTTGGCTGTCAGTTGTAGAGGTTAGTGGGGAGGTGGGGATAAGTGGGTATGGAGGTTTCAAAGGATAAGTGGGTTCAGTGAGAAACTATGCTTCCTTGCCCTTTTGTGGCGAATCATATCCCATTAAGTGGGTTTTGTCCTGTGATGAGGATGCTGCTGGCGCTCAACAATCCCATTACAGATCATAAAAGAGAGCTGGGGATGTGGCCTGAGAGCACTCAGGCTGCTCCTTCAAGGCTGCCAGGCTCCTTGTGTATAGCGACAGAACCACATCTGTTAATGGCTTTTTAACTCCAGGTGAATTTTAGGACTTTTTCCTTCAGACTGTGTTCCCCTCTGATGCTTCATACTGGTTTGATTTAGCTCACATGTGAGTGTGGCTTAAGATATGTGAAAGCCAAGGACAATCTGACAGAGGAAAGCTTAGAGTTAGTGCTTCATTAGACTGAAAAGACCACGGGTGTGTTATGTGAACCTTAAAATGCTTGCTTTATAAAACCTTTTTTTTTCTCAGCTATCTGAACATTGTAAAATATTACTTCATGTTTCTGAGATTTCTGTGCTTACAAGTTTCAAATAAATTTCAGCTATTTCAATGACCAGTTACCATAAATCAACTCATTTTTATTTCCAGCTCATCACTGATATCTATCAATTTTTGATGCACAGGGTACCTAAAAAACTGTGCAAAGTTCCCTAAAGCTGCTAAAGTAATGCTTCTGTTTTATGTATAGCACTTTGAATGGTCTTGTACATGAAATGTGCTATACAAATAAACTTGCCTTTGCCTTAAAGTAATAATTGTGGGTGATTTTGAAATGAGACCTTTAATTGAATAGTTAAAATGCATAATGGACTAGTACAGTCCTACAAGAAAGTAAAAAACAGGCGTGAGTCATCTTTATACTCAAACATGAGTGCAACAAATCATCCCACTTAAACATACGTTTGTTTCATACATTTAAATAATACTTGTTTTTCTTGGACACAAAAAAACTCTTATCACCTCCTTGATGGGGTTTTAGAGAAAAACATTCCTTTGGTGGACTTAGTAACAAAGAAATCACAGTTGGAACTGAATATATCACTTTCATGGATTGATTTTCCAGGCCACATGTAAACATTACAAAAAAAAAAATTTCAAACTTAGTTTTTTCAACATTATAAGTCAAAAACTACTTCAAGGCTAACTGGATCATGGTTTGGACTAAAATACATTTGATATTCATATTTTTACTCTTGAGGTGCAGTAACTCGTGAGCACTCAACGTTCTTTGAATGCAATTATCTGCCTGCATACAAACATGTCACACTGACACATTTGGGATAAGGACAGTCTCCTGTGTTGGGTGTCTCTTCTCCTCCTACCCTTCAGCCTACTTAAATGATCCATCTCAGGCTACTTGTTCACAACCCTATAAACCTATAGAATGAGATTCTACAGTCACAGTTTATTGTTGCCACAGCCACAGAATTACTTACTGCTGCAGAAGTGAAACCGCCAAAATACAACTGAAAAGCTGTTCCTCGTGCATCTGAAAGTGAAAGTAAATGGGCGCAAAAGGCTCTTGATTAAGTGTCACCATTTGAAGAGTGCAATTGCAAACGCAAAATCCAGAAAAAAAAAGAAGTCATTTTCAGTTTATCAGAAGAAACAAGGAGAGAGGGTGTGGGGGAAGAAATGGTCCGTCACATTTATTTATGAGACGCAACATCCATCATTTCCCTGATCAAGTCTTTTCAGTCTCAAAATGTAACCACTTCTACGAACAATCTTTGCAACAGTGATCAACCAAACTAGAATTACAAAAGTAAATTATCTGTTTTCCAACAGCCATAATCAGATTAAATAGCAGCATTTGATAACCTTTGCAACTTCAACCAAATGTTCTCCTGACTCATATCCCAGTGATCCCAGGAAATTCCTACTTTCATTTTACACATGCATGTCGACTCAGAGTTCATACTTACTGCATCAGTAACTATTTTGGGGGGAAGTCTATGGGGTCCCAAAGGGCACTCCTGAAAATCACTAACTACTCCCGTGGTTGCTCTAGTTTTGGTTGGTAGCTTGTCAAGTTTATTAACATTGGAACCAAGGTAAACATCCCCCTTCCTACCTTTTATCACCAATTTTGTTCTTATTATTACATTTACAATATTTATCATTTTTAATGGTTTCATTGCACTTGTTTTGGGTCATTTCATGTTTCTTTTGCTCTAAAGCAAGCAGCAAACTCCGGCAGAGAAAGGTGAAGCCTATGCAGAAGCGCCAAAAATTGCAGTTCACCCCCTCCTCCACTAGGGGCTGGCTCAAAAGGGAATCAATCCTCATAGACTGCCACAGCAGAAATAAACATGTTTACGGTCTGGTACAAATAAATATAGATGTTACTTGAAATTCTTCCTAATTAGGGACATGTCCTTTTGATTGACAGGTGTCAGATATCCAGCGGCAAGGAGGCAAAGGGTAAGGCAAGGCAAGTTTATTTGTATAGCACATTTCATGTACATGACAATTCAAGGTGCTTTACATAAAGCATTAGAAACATTACAGCGTGATGCAGAAAGCATTAAGAAGAATTAAAAACAAAAGTGAAATAACAAAATAGACGATGAAATAAATAAAGAAAGAAACCCTCAGAGAAAATAGGATATATCACCTGTTATCATAAAAGGCTGCAAATAGAAAAGTTTTAAACCCTGATTTAAAACTGCTGAGTTTCAGCAGACCTGCACGTTTCTGGGAGTTTGTTCCACATGTGAGGAGCATAAAAACTGAACGCTGCCTCTCCGTGTTTAGTTCTGACTCTGGG
>JBBBVU010000021.1:3698797-3709022 GCA_037177055.1 Atherinosoma microstoma | reverse complement strand
GTGTGTGTGTGTGTGTGTGTGTGTGTGTGTGTGTGTGTGTGTGTGTGTGTGTGTGTGTGTGTGTGTGTTTGTGTCTGTGAAACAGGTATTACTCTTGTTGTCAGGACATAAATCCTTTTACACAATGACAATCTGGGGGCTTGTTTTCCTTTCTTGCATGCTGAGACGGAAGCACTGCCTCAACCCCGCTCAGTCACTCATACCTGCAGTCACAATTGCATGGCAAATGTTTTGTTTTGGCTAAATTTCTACTTGAATTTGCTGTTGAACCCAAACTCCTCCTTTTTTTCTGGTTGAGTAACTAAACCAAAGAAAAATTCAAAAACTTTGAAAAATCCAGAATTCTGCTACAACATCATGTTGATAATGAACCAGACTTAGAAGATGTGTATAATTTGCACTCTGAGCAAAATCCCCACGACTGATAACCCAAAATAAACATGGTGTGATCTCGATGTCAAATTCTCTATGAATAAAACTGTGGTTTCATGACTGAAACTGTGTACGCTCATAGGCAGAATTGTGCATTTGCATTTTTTCACATATCACATGCATGGTTCTATTTTATAAATCTCAGTCATTCTGTCTAAATTCATGAATGGATGCAGCCACTTCCCTATAAAGACATGATTTACAGCAAAACTTTGAAGCCTTGAGGATGAAAGGAAAAAGGATGTGGGGAAAAATGCAATATCCTCCAATGTGAAATTTAAACCCTCATCAGTAGAATGGTGAAAATTAAAACTTTTATTGAGTGGTCTCAAGTCTGGAATTGCAACAGATCAGGAACTGATGAATGGACGAAAAAATAGCAGACATAATCAGTTCTCTAATTTTAGAGCAAAGGATTTTTCACAATTAAAAATAAATTGATTTCAAACCAGAGGCAAAACAGTGCAGTTGCTCACATGGAGACAGCAAAGCTTAAACACACCCAGTTCCTCAGACAGCTGAAGAGAATTGCCGATTGACAACCAAAACGATGGAAGAACCAACTAATATATGGTCCCAGAAAATCTGAGAAATCTTTAATTAAATTTATCTTCCTAATGTCACATTTACAAAGTTTTCCAAGAACACCAGGGCAGCAGTTCTTCCATACAATCATCACAGACTGCTGCATTTATTAATAGCACCCAGAATGAAACAAGGGTATATAACAAATAGAAAAAATAGCATAAAATGTAATCCCATATTATAGCTGAATTTTATGTTTTGTGTCAGATTCAATTAACTTTCTTTCTTTCTTTTCCATTTCACCATAACAGAGTTAGAGTGCTCTAATAATAGTCTGAATGACGTGTGTATTTTCATCCATTACAAATATTAGACTTTTTGTTGGGAAAGAAAAAAGCATAAATTTGGGACAGACAGAGACTATTTAATATTCAATCTTTCAGGAATTAGGAAATGTTGAAAACAAATGGCCAAACTGTGCTAAAATGACCATTTTGGAGACCTCGCCTCAGTCGCCAGTCTGGTTGAAAAAAAGTATGTCATTTCATTGTGGGTTGACCTGAAAAAACAGGTGAAAAGGTTAAATAAAAAAGAAATTATACATTAAAAATAGCATAATAATATATTGCAGCCTTGTGTAGAATAAAGTGGTAAATCAAGCCAGTTGGGTTTTATTAAGATATTTTTTACCTAAGAAATTTATCATTTAATATAAAAAGTCTAATTAAAAAAAGTTCCAGCCAGAGGTATTTTATTTAAAAAAAAAACAAAAAAAAACTATTAAGTTGTTAATTTACTTTTTAAGAGAGTGACAGATGTGTATGCAATTAAAGAGCAAAGGTGGCTCTCACTGGCCTAGGGCTACATAGTAATGTAGTAATGAATTAAACAAACAAAAAGTATACAAAGAAAAATACAGGCAAATACACCACTTCACATTATCAGTGTCATAAAACATGATTGGGAATTATGACTTTGTACGAGGTTGTGCTGTTGGAAAATTTTGCTTAATTATCCTGTTCAGAGTCCATTATTTCAAGGCTATCTCCCCACAAATGTCAAAAAACGAGAGTGTGTGTGTGGCGTGTTTAGGGATTGTACCTGCGTGTAAACACAGCGCTGCCTGGTAGAAACACATAATCCAATAATCATTTATGACAATAACCACTGTTGCAATCGTACAGCAGAGTAATCTTGTCTGCAACATTCAGAGTCGGTGGAGTCCACCTGCGTTGTACAGACTTCTGTCACTTGATACTCATTAAAATTCACTTGGTTCCTCTCTGGACTCTGTGTGGAAGCTGATTAAGGAAAGGATGCTTTCCAACAGCAACAAAGATTTGCCAAATCTATGCAAAACTCCATGCAAAATATTCAGATGTGTGAGCAATCTCCATGATAACTGAGCTGTGAGACTTGGTTCAAAGCTCAGAGGCAGTCAACACGTAGCTCCTGAATTACAATGATTTTGCCGAACGTGCTCCACTTACGGCTAACAAAGGACCTTCCGTGTTGAAATAAAATTGATTCCATCAAATTCACCCTTTTTTTAAAGGTTTGCTTGAAAATGGGAAGTCTAGTAGTAATAGTATTGCTACCTTAGGGGAAAGACAGACTTCTCACCACCTTTTTACTGGATAACTAATGCAAATAGACAAGCTTTCACTCTCAGGCTGACACATACATCCAATTATACAGGCATCAAATCACTTGACCTCTTTCTTGATGTACAGTGTGAGGTGACAGTGCTAATGATCTCACAGCATACCATCACTTCCAGTTTCATTATAAACGGGGGTTGTCTGATGAGAAAAGACACAATCTGGGTTCATGACCTTAAGGCACTCTAAAGAAGTGAATGTTTTTCTCTTTTTAATAGGTAATATTTAATGCTTGCTCAAGAATACTCTGCCACCATACATCTGAAAAGTTGGGGCTCAAACCAGTAATTTTCAGACTAGATGAACTGCACTCCACCATCTTTAAAACATAATGAAACAGGTCTTATCCAGGCCTCTGAAACTGGGATAAACTTTACAGGCCTTTCAAAACTGGGAAACTTTAAGTCCTCTAAAAGTAAACACACTCACTAATGAGACTTGATAAGCACGCAGTCTATTAATTTCAATTAGAGTTGCTGTGTTCTTTTGTCTATAACCTTAAGTGTTCATTAATTTGCAAAGCCAAACTCTTCCATCCATTAGCAACACCCGCTTTATCCTGTTCAGGGCTGCTGGAGCCCATCCCAGCTGACACTGAGTGGGCAGAGGGTTACACCGCCGGATAGATCCCCAGTGCAGTTTCTAAATCAGTTTGATGATGAACCTGCGGTTCCAAAGATGCTTCATCCACTGTTTTTCAGATAATCTCTCTGGGGTACTTTCTGGGAATGATTTGTAGTTAACTTCCCCAACGCACAGGGCTACCAATGTCCACAGAACTATGGAAACCATCAGATATCTCCAAAATTATCCACAATGGCAGCATTAGCATGCATAACTGTCGTGGTTACAGTTTAGCTTGATGTACAAGGACTAGTGATGGAAGGGAATCCAGGTGATTTTAAGTAAAAAATGACGCACTAAAAAAAGAAAAAAGAGAAAAAAATCTAACCGAGTGCCCTGCTGACAAATGTGACATAATCCTCTGCTGTCTTCCCACCTGCTAACAGTCATAGCTTTGTTGGGAAGGATGCCTGGTGGGACCTGACACTGGCTATTATATTCATCCAGAAGAAAAATATCAACGGGAAACTATTTTTATCCTTTTTGTTTGGTTTTAGCATAAACCAACCTGGTTTGTTAAAATGATGCCTTATGTGAAGCAACCCTGTCAGTTTTACAGCAAAATTACATAACCAGAAAAATTAGGGGAGAAAAGCAAACCCCTTAGATGCTTTTGGTGACCCATTCAACCACCTACACCTCCTCTCTCTGCAGATGTCACACTGTTCCTGCTCCTGCTGTTTGAATGAGCGTGCACGTACATGTGCACAGTCATTCTGATCTGATAGTTTAAAATTTACCTTTTCACACCTTTGCATGCTGAAAAAAAAAAAAGGAAAAAATAATCACGTTTATTACAGTGTGAGGCAAAGGGCAAACATTTCTACACAATGCAGCCCCTGTGATCATTTTCCACCCAAGTGCCCCCCCCCCCCTAACCAATGCAAAGCTTTTTTCAGTTGGAACAAGGGGAAAGCAATATTGTGCCATCAGTGCCTGATTGATTATCATTTTAAAATAAATAAACACTTTCAAATGTAAAATATTTGAAAAGAAAATATTCCAAACATATTAAATGTCAATAATCAATGACTAAATTCATTGCACACCTTTTCTCATTATCACTCAAAGGATATTGTCACACCTGTTGTTTATCCCTTCACTTTTGCAGAAAAAGATGCGTTTGTCACGATCAACATGAACAAAAGCAACAAGTTGTGCATTTTCCCTCACATCGGTGGATTCGTCCAGCTGCAGTAAAAACAAGTCTAAATCTTCCCACAACTTGCCCAACAACATCTAAATGTTCAAACTCTCCTGCAGCAAACTGTCATCAGACAAAAGCACAGATGTGAGCTTTGAGCCCTCGCGATGAGCAAAGACACCGCAGAAGAAGCCTCTAGAATTTCACAAATTTCCTCCTAAAAAACTGGTGCTGATTTCACACTGCTATTTGCCAGTTTCTACTCAAAAAAGTAACATAATGTCTTGGGTGGGTTGCAGTTCCCAATAAAACATTTTCACCTAAATACTGACTGACTCATTTTTTCAGCTCTACTTTCACCTTCTTTGGCTCTTGACTGTGTTTTCAACAACAAACTACTCCTCAAACATTGAATCTACTGTTTAAAGTTTTTGCTGTGACGAGTGATTGACAGGTGATGTTATTTAGGATAACATCAAGCAGCTAGGTGACCTGGGTTTGTTACGATGAATTAAACTCAATGAATATAAATGTCAAGTTTATAAACTTACATATATCCAAATGATATCACAGGATTATTAAAAAAATTAAATGGACAAATTTAATTTTTTTCTTTTCACGTACCCCCCGGAGAGTGTCCTGTGATAGAAAGTAAGACACAGTGATGGACAGCACTGAATCTGAAGAATATCAGTTACAAAACAATGTCAGTCATATTTAAAGATCTTTACATCCACAGGATCTCAACCCCTATGAGCAGATTTGGGAGAAATGAGGAATCGATTTTGGAATAATATCCCATCCCTCTGGAAAAGTTCCAAAATCTTCTACATCTAACACTAAAAAGCTGTCCTGGTGCCATGCGGAGGCTCAGAACGATACAAACTATATGCAGCGTTTCCCATAATTTGTCATTTGTCAATAAACTAAATCATGATTTCTTCTTTTTTTCTTTTTTTTGTTTATTACTTTCTCTTTTTTTGTCTGTTTTTGTTTAGTTACTGTACCTGCACCTTATTGACCTGAATTGCATCAGTAGATGCTGTTATATGTGATTATCTGTGTCATAAGTGTTCAAAATAAAAATGAAATGAAATGGAAAAAAGAAAATGAAGGTGGTCACAGCTGCTAAAATAACCAGCAATGTTCCCTGCTGGGAGCTGCAGGCGGGATCCATTTAAACACATTGATGTTAAATGCTAACTTATAAAGACTCCATAAAGTACTATGCAGACAACTTGTTTTATACTTTGCTTCCATGGAGCCAGTGTATCAGGCCACTTAGCAAAGAATCGGTTTAAATAGTCATCACACAGATATGCATCATTGTGCAATGTCCTTAAAAATAAGGAGACTGGACGAGTGGAGGACGAAAGAGGAAGTGTCAGACCCAAAAACCTACCTGTAGCAGATGAGCGGGATGTGAAAGCAAAGTTCTTTAGAAATAGGAACAAATCCGGCAAAAAAAAAACTGGCACATGACCTGAGAGATGCATCTGGACCTTCAGCTGATCCATTTACTGTTCGTTAAAGCCTCATCAGAAATGGTCCCAATGGAAGGGTGACTGTCAAGAAGCCATTCTTAAGGAAGGGAAGCAAGGGAGAAAAGGCTGAGGTATCCCATGCGACACAAGAACTGGAATGAAAATCAGTTGCAACAGGTCTGATGGAGGGATGAATCCTTCCTAGAGCCCGGACCTCAACATTAGCGAAGCAGTGTGGGATCATCTTGATGGAGAACAGAACAAAAAGCAAAAACATCCAAAGAAGAGCTTTGGAAAGTCCTTTAAGAAGCTTGAACCCCTGGAGACTAAAGAAATGAAAAGAAACCTCATCTAAGAGGGTTCAAGCTGTGCTGAAAAATAAAGATGCACAGGACAAATATTTACTCTTAGAATTGTATAAACTATGTTTTTGCTTCATATACAGTATTTCTCTTTCATGTTTAAATACGGCAGAAAACTGCTGCTCTTATTTCCTGTTTTCCAGGCAATATGTATAAAAAAAATGAAGGGAGGCTCAAGACTTAATGCCAGCTGGAATCCTAATGCTTTCAGTAAAACAAAATGCAGCTCACTTTATATGCAGTTCATTCGTTCAGGGGTTTTGGGGCCATGTTTCTGTGTGTTTTTATGTGCATATACTCCTGCTATAGGGAAGGGGGGGAACCCAGCTAGCCTCTGTTGCTTTGTGTGATAGATTCTGTTGCATTTTTCTGGGCCAGCCTCCCTCATCAAAGTGATTAAGCAATTACACTGATTGTGCCGATGCTCAGAAGAACAAGAGAAGGGCCCTCGAGTATTGAGTGTAAAGGCTTTCTGGGAGATAACAGCTTAATTTGCGCCTAATCAAAATAAAGCCCGTTTTCTTAAATTTCCAACCTTCCCTCGGCACTGGCAAGTTGAGAAGGAGAAACATGTGGAAGTGAAGAAGTCCTGCTTCAGTATTTTTGTAGTCCTCATGCAATTATGCATGTCATGATCAGGTGAGGAGGCCCCTCTTTTCTTTCAAAAGAAATATTAACACTTAACAAGAGCCTCTAGATTTGTGGCAGCATGGATGCCAAACATGAATAATCCAAATTTGGGAGTTATATCAACATTCAGCTCATTTCTCAGAGCTGCTGCAGGCATCAATAATGAAACTGGAGTCGGGTAAGATCAGAGAAACAGACCTAAATGCGTGAATTCCCCAAGTGCTATTTTCCTCTGAAACACACACGCACACACCACTGCCATCGCTTTCCCATTAGACCACAAATTCCACGTTTGGCTTCTTGTGCTGACATTTCTTTACCCGGTTATTTCCCAACAAAGCGCTGGACTCAACATAAAAAATTCATCATAGCAGAACTTAAATCACAACCTTGAGCGAGCTGCCTGTGGGGGTGTGAGGGAACATGGCACCAAATGTGAGAGCGAAAGAGGAGAAAGGAGGAAGGGGGAACGAGAGGAACTCACCCCGGGAGGAAATCTGAAGGTACAGGCGGGGGTCTGCAGCTCGTATGGCCGCGGTGTACTGATCCTCAACCCCGGGAACCTGCGCCTTTTTCTCGGGCATGAGCCGGACCCTGAGCCGGCCCCCCTCTGCTCCCAGCCACCACTCTAGAATGGATGTGAGGTCCATTTCCAGCATGAGCACAGGGGCCTCCTCGTACACAGCCAGCCCCCCGCATCCCGTCCTGACTATATCCTCTCCTATTTCCACCACAACTTGATTTGATTTCCTGCTTGCTTTCGTTAAGCCCAATTTCAGAACTTTGGACAGCGGCCGCATGAAGAAGAAAGGGAGCTGTCCATCAACAGACCTGTTCCCCAGTGCTGAATCCGTAGCAGATTTCGGGTCCACAAAAGTAGATATGGTTTTCTGCAAAGGTATGCAGTGCATTTTCAAGTTTGCACGTACTGTGTAACATCCGCTAAAAGTCTGACAGTCGCCGTTCAGGGGTCTCTTGATGAACTCCGCCAGAAAATAGCGCAACAGAGAGGGGACCGCAAAATCCACGGCCAGGGTTTTTCTCTTGTTTCTGGAAATGATGGTTTGGTTCGAGTCTCTCTTCCCCCCGGATTCCCCGCTGCTGCCGCCGGTGCTGCTGCTGTTGAAGCCGGCGGTGGGGAGATCCATCCCCGCTGTGGTTCTTGGTGAGGCGCAGAGTAGCTCGGCGTAAAATGCCGCAGAACAAACAAGCAGAAACAGTATTCTGGCATCCATGGTTTCACAGTTCGAGTATTTCGTTTAAGACAAGCGCCTCTTGATACCACCTTTCACCGCTTCCTTGCAGCTCTCGTCACATACACAGCGCAAAATTATAAAGTGCGAATCGATGAGCCTGCGTGTCCTGCGCCTACTCGCCGGTGCGCGCCCGTGGCAAGACGAAGAGAACTGTGTTTTACATTCGCTTGCCGCTGACTGTTGCTGTACTCCCTTCTTTAAATGGAAAAAGTGCCATATTCCCCCTTCTGTTCTCCACACACGCACCTTTGAGACAATGCCTTTTATCGCCAATGTGAGCCTAGCGAGACGCTCTCCGGGACGCTGATTTATATGCTGGTCGAGTCCGCTCCGGTGGCTTTCAAAGACTCCCTGTCTCTTGGCACAGTTGTGACGGCGGTACAAGTGGTCTCTCTGTCAGCAGGGGGATGCAGCGTCGCTCTCTCCCCTCACAACTAAACCAAGAATTCACAATGAGTTGGAAACCGGGCGTCGATTAAAGTTTAAAATGAAATCGCGTACAGTCTCGGTTGGTGGAAACCTCCGACAGTCTTTCAGGTTAATTGTCTGCCGAGTATTTCTGAGCTCCTTTGGTCAGAGGTGTCAGATTTACTCTCCTCTTTCATGCCTGCTCATGCGGTAAAGTCATTCAAACGTGCATTTAACGTCAATAGAAACCATTTTTACTAGAAGGAAGATCCCTTTGGCACCCGGAGTGGACGCATCTGATGCGCCCTCAGTGCGGCTGTGACGGTGCTTGTATCTTTATTGAAATTAGAAATGCCCGGAGGTGTAGCAGAACAGCTTCACGCATATGTCCCTCATGATTTCTTTAAATGAATCATGGAGTATTTTACGTGTCCGGAAATTGGATTGGATTAGTCTCTCTCTGCCTCCCGGTTATGTGAAAATCAAATACTTTTAGAGGGAAGCCATTTGGGTTGGAGCCCATTCGGCTTTGTTATATCTTACGCGCAGAGGTCAATTTATGAAAAATGTAATAATAATAAAAACATAATAATGCACATGAGAGTGGTGAGCCATCTTCCCAGAATGTTTGCTACGTCTTTAACAGGAAATGACCGGGTTAGTGTTTAAACCTGAGGGGAACAAGTGCCAGAAAGTGACGACCCCCCTAGACCCCTTCATTGTGTCTCACTGACTAAAAGTTGACCAGAGAAGACACCCGCTAGATGGCGTCACCCCATACTTTTGATTATTCGCACTCCTCATTTGCACCGAGTAAACCCACTCATTTGGTCCTTTCTCTGGGAGTTTTACACATTCTCATTAGAGTCCTATCTGCGGAGGAGGATTAGGGTCATGTGAAGAAAATACATTATTCCAGGAATCGCAGTATGCCATATCAGAAGCTGACAATTTGTAAAGAATGAATAGGGCTTTTAGTAGCTAATAACCACATGGAATTCCCCACTTTAGACCTATTTAATGCTTGGGACTGAAACTTTTGAGCTTAAAAGTGCAGTATGTAACTAAATCAAAGGAAAATGACAGAAAATGTAATATTAATCAAAATGGTGGTTTATCAAATCACTTAACCAAAGATTACTTGTTTTTTATTCAGTGGGTCCACGTGTATAGCTGCTAAATGTGTGGCACCATTTTTTCTATGGTGTTTCTGAATGGACAAACACTATGAAATGAGAAAACTCTGAGATTTAAAACTGGATATATATATATTAGGGGTGCAACGATACACAAAATTTACAGTTCAGTTCGGTTCGATACTTTAGTGTCAAGGTTTGATATTTTTTCAAAATAAAAAAAATATTTTAATACCTTTTTTAACTTGGATTTTTTTTTAATAATTACAAATATTTGTTTAAACACAAGTACAGTTTTCTAATCCAATGTTTAATCTGTCAATATAATGGATGGTTTTCAGATTTTTCCATCATCAATTTAAGAAAAACAATCAATAACAGAAAATATTCGATGATGCAGCCTAGGCGGAGTAGTCAAACACAGATCCACCGAGCTTTAAACACTGAGCGCATCATGAGGACAAGTTCATAAAGAAATGTTGTATTGTTTGATACAGTGCTCACTGTCCGGTATGCATCTGTACTGAATGGTTCTATACAAATACATTGTTGCATTACTAATA
>JBBBVU010000021.1:3640372-3668379 GCA_037177055.1 Atherinosoma microstoma | reverse complement strand
GGGGGACAGAGTGGATCATTTTGACCCACCTCAGGGACCAAAGGAGTGTACAGAAATCCCAGGGGCCCTAGTGTTAATCATTATTAATGGGATGCCAGGTCTTTTCGCAGCCTGTAACAATACTTATCACTGTGTAGTTCCTGCATGCAGCATTGATAATAAAGGACGACAGCGACTGAACCCACCCAGTCAATATGTTACCTGTCAGCCCCAATTATGCTGCTCCACTTGCAATGCAGTGCTCTCCATCAACATCATCAAAACAGTAAATGAAGAAATACCACAGAAACCACACACTTGTAGAGTTGGTGACAAGGTGCTTCACAGACATAGGTTGGTTTTTCCACAAATTTCTTGCTCATCTGTGGATTTTAGGTAAGTTTTGCTCTGATCAATCCATCCATGTGTTGTAAACAGCTAATTATGCCCAAAAATGCCTCATTGGGAGATAGATATTAGTGTCTGAAGCAGAAGCTCTGGCAACCTGCAGTATAATCAACATTTCTGTCCTGGGTTTGCTCTGTAAAACAACAGCTGCTTTGTCCTGTTTGACAAGCTGAGTTCTGATTAGGTTTTATATTGGCTGTATATTGCAAGAGCAGACAGATGTATCTGTTTCCTGCCTTTGTAGTGCTACTGCTGTTCAAATAAAACTGCAGCTAGCAGAAATGACATTTCAGGGAACCCTTTTTTTCTATTGGTGGTTTGCTGTTGGAGTGATTTTCCTTGTTATTTGAGCTTTTACCAAATGAAACTAAGGAAAAAGTTAAGAGGAAACAGGTTTTCCTTATTACAAAGAAAATAAATAAGTCAGAATTTTATATACACACATATATATATATTTATAGTTGAATACAATTTATTTAGAAATGTAATTAGATTTTGAACATGACTGCATCCTTTATATGAGCAGTACCGGAGAGAAGGAATGAAATGAGTGCTTCAGACAGGACACAAGATAAGGATTGGTGAAGAAGAGGAAAACAGAAAAGATGCAATTACTCAAACTTTGTCACACAAGTTCATCATGACTGTCTTTAATCTCAAGCCTTTATGACTTTGTTTATCCACTCTTAACAGAAGTCATTTCAAGTTGAATAATTTAGCTTGATTTCAACCACTAAAAGCTTTTATAGACGACTTATACAAGACATATTATATCTCAACTCAAATTTATTTGTAAAACCCTTTAAAAGAACCACAAGTGAAACAAAGTGAAAATAATTGCTATTGTATTGTTATCTAAACATAAAAATGCAACTCTTAAAGAAAAATTCTGATTTCTGGGCTGGGCTAAGCCAACAATGTTCAAACATGAAAAATCCCCTTAAGCCCTAAGAGCTAATGTAATGTATTTTATCATTCCAAGAGAATGCAGTTGTTTAATTAAACAAGCAATATGTTGTGAGTATGTATATTACTGCATTGTTCTGGGCTTCGCATAGGATTATACCATAGAAAAACGGTTGACCCCCAGTTGACATTGCATATTCGGTACAGATTTCTAATTGATTGTCAAGATTGTAACACGTTTAGCACAGATTTCTCCCCATCTTGTCCAAACAGATCTCTTCGTCATTTAGAGCACATAAGTCCAAGTACCACGTAGCTGCTACATGGAATGATTGATAAGGTTCAGATATAATTTGAACTAACCCATTCATCACATTGTACCAGCTCAAGCTGATAATTTATGAAGAGGGTGTGAAGACAGCGCTACACGTGGCTGATCTTAATTGCCAAGAAAAATAAAAGAGGACCCTGGAAGATCACAGTCAGCTTTCAGGTCACGAAGACTCACAAACCACCGTCATCAAAGGGATTTGGTGTGTTTTTACCTAAACTACAAAGCTTTCCTAAACCTCACTAAACAGAAACTGGGAAAAAAAAACAAAATGTAACTAGTCTCCTGACTCAAATGTGTCATTTTTTCTTCCTCGAAGTGCATATTACATAAGACTATAGCTGCCTTGTACAATGGAAAGAGGTAGGAATGTATGGAGAGAAATTAGTCTCACAAATGGCCACAAATGTGCATACCACAATTAAAGCAACACCCTGTGCTTCCGACTCATTTTGATGGTACACCAACAATCATTGTGCACAATCCTGAAGCTGTCATTTCCCTGCAGTGTCCTAAGACATGAAAAGTTCACTTCACCGCTTTTTTTCCAAACCTAGGGCATCACATGACAGCTGTATTTTGCTTTACAGCATTGTGTCACAAGTCAGAAACTGGATATCAACACATTGGGCATTCTGAACGTGCACCATTATCAAAACAACGCACTCAAAACAATGCAGCCACTCCCCTCTGGCAGGAGTTTGCGGTCCATCAAGACCAAAACTTCACGCCACAAGAACAGCTTCTTCCCCCTAAAACTGGCCTTACCTAAGGCACAGTACCACTCCCACCCTCCACTCTCAGTCTGTACCCTCCAGCAAAGACATTACATATTACATTAATGTAAATGTTAAATTGCTTTGCATTACATTAACACTCACTGCTTCTTTAAGCAAAAAAAAAAAGATAATATTTGAAGTAACGGGAATGGAAGCAGCTTGGTTATAAGGTAAAGCTGTGATGCGAAGCCCAAGCTAGGGGTGAGAATGTCTTGCGATGGCTACCATAGAGATATCTGTATGGTACTATGAATGAAAAGTATTTTTCTGACATTATGTGTAGAATTTTTCATAAATATGCAAGCATTTCATGAATCATGTTTCACATACATGATTATCACACTGCAAAAAAACTCACATGACTTTGTTTTGTCCTTTGCCCACAAGTAAACTGTCCAGAATTAAATTTGGAGTGTTGAGTCTATGGCGTCCAAGTCCTTCACTATACAAATATTGCGTAAAAAAAAAACAAGAAAAAACAACAAGAAAAGTTGCCCATTATTTCTTTGTATTTTGACATGTCACTAGTATTTTTCATCACTAACAGAAAAATGTTTTATTTAAAGACTCAAATTACAGATTGATGAGATAATTTTGGCATCATTATATATAAGTGAGATGTTTTTTCTCACATAGGGAAGAATACAACTGTAATGATATCACGTTGAGGTGACATCTAAAGAGTAGCTTGCTTATCATGCAATTTAGCTGCCAAGAAGAGATCAAGTATGAACATGAAAGGAAGGATCTTTGAATGAAATGACAAATGGTTTGGAAGAATTTTCTAATTCAGCCATCCAATTACCATTACATCTTATAACTATATAGAGATATATTTATATGAAGATTTATATATAGTAAATCAAATTGTTATGATTCAATGTGACATGTTTTACATAATGCCAGTTGAAATGACATGTTCAGGTTTTGCCAACATGCCAACATGACAAGGAGTATGCAGAATAATACTGGATATTTATTCCACAACATAGGAAACTAGACCATTTCAGAAAATGTGTGGAGGGAAAATATTGGTATTGGTTTACTTATCAGCCAAATGAGCTGTAAAATATCGGTATATCATTTGCTTCAAGAATATCATTGGACTAGGTTTAATTCTGCAGCAACCAAGGGACATATTGTCATTTCCTAAGAGAGATGAGTGACTTTGACAGAAATATTAAGTTGAGTGTGCCTGACTCCACCTGCAGGTGGATCGCAAACTTCCTGTCTGACGGGAAGCAGTACATGGCAAGGCAAGTTTATTTGTATAGCACATTTCATGTACAGGACAATTCCAGTTGCTTTACATAAACAGTAGAAGCATTACAGCTGGGTGCAGAAGCACTAAGAAGTATTAAAACCAAACTTTGAAATTAAATTAAATAAAACAGAAGAGAAAAAAAAACCTTCAAAGAAGATCGGATAAAATGAAATAAAAGTTAATTATCAGTTGTTTTCATAAAAGGCTGCAAATAGAAACGTTTTTAACTCTGATTTAAAACTGCTGAGAGTTTCAGCAGACCTGCAGGTTTCTGGGAGTTTGTTCCACATTTGAGGAGCATAAAAATTGAACGTTTCCACTCAGTGTTCAGTTCTGAGTCTGGGGACTGAGAGTAGACTTGACCCTGATGACCTGAGGGATGGACTTTTTAGGGAGACCTGTAAGGACAGCGTTACAGTGGTCTAGTCTACTAAAGGTAAATGCATCAACAAGTTTTTTTAAATCCTGTGGAGACATCAGTCCTTTAATCCTTGATATGTTCTTTAGGTGATAATAGGCTGACTTCACAACTGTCTTAATGTAACTATCTTAATGTGTTTTCTTTCTTTTATTGTTTATTATTATGTTATTTAATTTATTCTAAAGTCTTTTTTCAACACTTCTTAATGCTTCCTGCACCTCGCTGTAATGCTTGTAATGTTTTATGTAAAGCACCTTAAATTGTCCAGTACATGAAATGTGCTATACAAATAAACTTGCCTTGCCTTGTCTTACTGAGTTTAGGTCTGAGTCCATGACTACAGTCAGGTTTCTGGCTCTGTTCTAACTTAGCTGTTTGAAGCATAGCGCTGGCTTTTAATCTTTCTTCCTTGGCTCCAAAAACTGCCTCCTCTCCTCTTCTCCCTGCACACAAACAGCCACACCTCCAGTCACCCGTCTGAAGTTTGCGGACACCTCCACCCTCATTGGGTTCATCTCTGAAGGAGATGAGTCTTCCTAGGTGGGAGGTGGGAGACTGACCACATGGTGACCTGGTGTGACCATAACAATCTGGAGGGCAATGCTGTTGAGACAGTAGAGATGAAGGTAGACTTTCGGCAGAGCCCCCCCGCCTCTGCCAAAGATAATGAAAGCTTTAACACATCCATCATCGAGCCTGTTCTCACCTCCTCCATCACTGTCTGGTACGCTGCTGCTACTTCTAAGGACAGGAGTAGACTGCAGCGGGTCATTCGGTCTGCCGAGAAGGTGATTGGCTGCAATCTGCCCTCCCTGCAGGAAATGTACACCTCCAGGACAATGAGACAAGCAGGAAAGAAGGCAGCTGATCCCTCTCACCCCAGCCACAGACTCTTTGAGCAACTCCCCTCTGGCAGGATGTTGCGGTCCATCAAGACCAAAACCTCACGCCACAAGAACAACTTCTTCCCTCCTACAACTGGCCTTACCTAAGGCACAGTCCCAGTCTGTACCCTCCAGCGAAGACATTACATATTAAATGAATGTTAATGTTAAATAACTATCATACATTAACACTCACTGCTTCTTTACATACTGTGAACATTAAAACATTTCACTCTGCATTATGTCTTGCACAACCTACACAGCTCATTTTTCAAATTTAAACCTTGTTCACTTCTTTGTATATACTTGGTATTCATATTTAAATCTTTCATTTTATACTTACACACCAGCACCAAAATGCCAAGACAAATTCCATGTGAAGCATACGTCGTAATACATTTCTTTCTGATTCTGAGGGGGAAAAAAGGGGGGAAAAAAAGGTATTATTTGATGCGACAGGAATGGAAGCAGCTTGGTTATAAGGTAGAAATGTGTTGAAGCCCAAGCTAGGAGGGAGAATGTCTTGCGATGGCTGCCAGAGAGATATCTGTATGTTACTAAAAAATGAACAACTGACTTTCCGTGTTGAATTTTTCATAAATATGAAAGTATTTCATGAATAATGTTTCACATTAATCACTATCACACTGCAAAAAAGTTCAAGTGACTGTTCTGTGGTTTGTTGATGGTTGTGTAATTTAGTAGAATGAATCACCTCTAAAATGACATTTTGTCCCTCAGGATAAACTTTTTTCATGATGAACTGAATCAGCTCACTTAAGTTGGTTCCTTTTTTTTTGCATATTTCTTTCAAATGCTTATGAGGAAAGTCCACCTCATAATGTTCTGCTGGTTTAAGAAGGTGCTCCTTTCTGCAAGTATCCAAAAACTCCTCAGACAGAGCTGCAACAAAATCCGACACCTCTGACATTTTCCTACCACTGAAAACCAAAGTCACTTCCATCCTATTACCCAATGATTGAGTGTCACAAAGTGTCTAAAAGACCCAATCCCACAAAAGAGAGTGCAAAATTCCCGCAGTGTATCACCTGCCTGAGCCAACCTCACCTCCAATAAGCTCCGCCTAAGTGTTCATACAGTTCCAGTGGCGGGTTTTTACGCACCAAATATCGCTGGCGACCATAAGAATGGCAACCCTCCGTAATCACAGCGTGCTTTATGTAAGGTTGCCATGACAAAAATGGAAATGAGGCACAGTTTCAACGAAATTTATTAACAACTGAAGAAAACGGCCAACAAAACATAAAGATATGAGGTGTGAGGGTCAGGAGTATCAGTGTGTCAGTGTGTGAATAACAACATGGCAGCGTATATTGCCATTCATCCACCAAGGACACAACCTCATCCAGACTATTCTTTAAACCGTATTCAATAACATAACTGTTACAATAAGAGTATGAGACAAGAATGAGTTGCAGGGCCAACTGAACAATGTCGTTCAAGGCTTTCTATCCCATTTCCTCTTAAGTTGCTCTTCCAATGCAGAGCTCTATGCTTTCATGATGTGCTTTTAATGTACAACTAGGTATCAGGAAAACAAAATGAGGTTTTCTCTCATGACGGTTTTCATATTAAAAACTTTAATTTGCAGTCTTTCAAGCTGTTGCCGCAAAAGAATAAGAGAATATAACAAAACACCTGGGATAAGCCTATATCTGCTGCGTAGGCATTGTCTGTTTGAACACCGACTGCCATTCTGCATTATTTTCATTTATATTTGAATAGAAAAATTACAGCTGAGACACACTGTATTCATGCTCTTTTGAGGAACAGTCAAGCAAACCCAAACCCTCCTATAATATCTCCAGCCAGACACCTGCAATTGAAGCTTGAATTCCCCCGATCCTACTCCCCTTCTCACAGAGCTCAGCGCTGCCCTGTCTGTACTACCCCAGCTACAATTGCTCGTGCTTCCTACTTCCATTAATCGATGTCTCGATCCCACAGACTGACATGCCCACCCACACGAGCTCCCCTGTCAGGATTTCACCACTTCTCTGTAGTACCATACACTGGATATGAAACATTCATCAGCTGCCTGGAAACCAGCTAGGTGAGCTCAGTGTGAAATCGAAAGAGTCGGAGCAAAAGGTGAGAGAGAGGAGATCTAGCTGATTCAAAGATGTGAGGCAGGCTCAAGTTCATAGTTAACCATCTTATAATCTTTTCCCGTTTGCTCATCGAACCAAACCCACACGGATTACCAGGATTTGAGAGCGATGATGACCATCCGACAAAGAAGTTTACAATGCCACAGGGAATATCCATCCCCCATTTCCATGACAAGTGAGCGTGGTCAGCCTTGGGAGGCTGTGTACAGCTATAAATCACAACAAAGTGGACTAGTACACCGTTTTTCACTGAAAGTGGCTCAAAAAGTGCCAGTAAAACCCAATCTGACTAGGCAATCTACTTTCAATGGTTTAGTCTTCCATACTATATTAATCAACTGAATCCACCGACAGGGTTTTTTTTTTCATAGGCTTGTTCACACTACAAAAATTAAATGTACCCCTATTACAATTATTTCATTATCTAGTTTTGAATCTTTTGTTTTTTAAACTGTGTTTCTTATCTTTTACTTTCATATCATTTTCTTCAACTAAAGTCAGGTTTTTTTCTATTTCATTTCACCGTTAGCTCCGTTATGCTCACTTATATCTTTCTTGTGCATAATCATATTTGTATTCTGTGCTTGTCGTGAAAAAAAGGGGTCTTGAGGAAAAATAACCATTCGACAAAAAATGGAAAAATTGTTTAACTAAAGATTCAGAAAAGGTAAAACCCCTATTTGTGCATTGATTTAGCTCCACCACTAAGTTTGCAGTGAGTGGGCCTCTTAAAATGACACAAAATTGTGTTTTGATCAAAAACCGTTTCATTTCTGTACAAATTAATTGTGGCCATTGATTTATAGCACAAGTGACCTTGCTGCCTTCTCAAGCCTTACAAATCTGCTGGCTGTTAAATGAATCTATAGTATAATTCTGCAAGATTTACTTTGTAGGAACATGGTTATGGGTCAGGGCCGTTGTCACAATCAGATTAATTGAATTTCTATCCTCACACTTGTAACAAAATTGAGGAGGTTTTTCCGAACAACCTCTGCCGATAAAAGAATGGAATTTATAAGCAATTAACCCTTTCATACATAGCGCTCACTGCAGAGGACACCACAGAAGCCGTTTTCAAATGAAAGTATGCTTGTGAATTAGCCACTTCAGTGGATATTACCGAGTCGTCCAATACTTTGCCTCTTACTGTAGAATGAATGAATGTATTGTACAACCTGGACTCCAGAAATGCTGAAAAAAAATTTCAAATTTCACACAAGCCAATGTTTTTATTCACAACAGAACATACTGAGCTGAACAGATGTCTGATATGTTTTACAATTATATACACAAAATGAGCTATGGTCAATGATCGCTACAGTTCTCAAAATAGTTGGTACGGGGTGTGGTTACCATGGTTACCATGGGACACTTCTTTCAGAACAGTTTGAAGACGTCTGGACATCAAGGTTTTGACTTCCTGGAGTTTCGGTGTTGGAATTTGGTCCCATTCTTGCCTGATAAATTTCCAGCTGCTGAAGAAGAGTTTGTGTTCACCTTGGATGTTTTTTTTTTGTTTGTTTTTTTAATCAATGATGCACCAAATGTTCTCTACAGGTGAAAAGCCTTTGAACTGAACGCTGACAACACGCTGAAAGGTCTCCCTCCTCTTTAGCCCAGAGGACACGGTGTCCATGATTACCAACATGAATGTCAAATTTAGACTTGTCTGAGCATAGAAGACCTTCCCTCTCTGAAACAGTCCATTCAGATGAGTCTTGGCCCACTGGACACAATGGTGCTTCTGGACCAGGTTCAAATATTGCTTCTGTTCTTCATGATAAAGCTTTAGTAGCATTTGCAGATGGTATGGAGGATCCAGTGGTTTCTGGAAGTATCTTTGGACCCATTTAGTAATATCAGTTCCACAATCCTGTCGATGAGTGATGTAGTGCCGTCTGAGGGCTTGAAGACCATGGGCATCCAACAAAAGTCTTTGGCCTTGTCCCTGTCGCACAGAGACGTCTTCAGTTTATCTGAATCTGTTGATGTTATGTGCTGTAGATGATAAGAGTTGCAAAGCCTTTACAATTTGATGTTGAGGAACATTGTTTTTGAAGTATTCCAAAATCTTTTTACGCACTCTTTCAGATTGGAGAGCCTCTGCCCTTCTTTACTTCTGGAAAGCTCTGCCTCTCTAGGACATCCCTTTTATAGCTCATCATAACAGACCTGATATCAGTTAACATAACTTAATAATTACTTGCTAGATGTTCTTCCAGCTTAATCTTTAACTTTATAACTTTTTCAGCCATTTGTTGCCCGTGTGCCAACTATTCTGAGACCTGTAGCAGCATTACATTTGACATGAGCTAATTTTTTGCATAAAACTGTAAAATTTCTCAGTCTAGACCTCTGTTATGTTGTGAATGAAATATTGGCTCATGTAATTTGAAGGTCTTTAAGTTTTTGTTTTGTTCAAATTTAAAAAAACGTCCCAACATTTCTGGAATTCGGGTTGTAATAATACATACATTTTAATTACCAAGTTTGCCTCAGTGGTAAGCAGGATAGGATATAAGCAAGATATACATATAACAGAAACATGACAGCATATTAAATTCTCTTTTTTGCAGAATAGATTAAAATGAATTAATAAAACTATGTGAAAAACATGTGGCACAGTTTTTAAAAAATTCATGCATTAAAAGGGCGGCAGAGCAATCAAGGCCCAGATATTCCTCACCAGGCAGGATCCCAGGTGTAGGCTGTGGAAAGAGGCCCATGAAACAATCCAGATGGAACGCATGACCAAGTAGCTGTCATAGTAACATATGTGCAGAATATGGACTGGAGACCTCGAGGTCACAATGGAAACACCTTCCACGGTGGTGGAGAATGAGAGAGCTAAGGTGCTGTGGGATGTCCAGATACAGACCGAGAAGGTCCTCTGATGCATTCTAATTGGCTCACATAATTGGGTCTCTTTTAAAAACTATTTTAATTCCATTTAAACGGCATAAATTAATATTTTAAAGTTATAATTTCAATCATTCAAATCCATTTGAAATTAAATATTTTACATCTATCTTAAGATCAAATATTCATAATATTCATTCATATTATTTAAGTGTTTTATTCATTTAGTAATAATTTGGTTAAATATTGATTAGTTCAGCTTAAAAATTTGAAATATGCACTTTATAATTCTCACTGGTCGCTAATGGTTATAAGATGTCACATACTTTAAAATATTTTACATGGGACTTCACAATTCACCGTATTCATCTTTAGGCATCTTGTACGCCTTTTGAAAGAAATCAACATTTACGCTTCTCTGCAACGAGTAAAGCAATTCAACACTTTTCTTTTTATCACCATCTAACATTTTGGTCTTTTGAGACAACATTCATGTCCTCTTGTCCAAGTCTGCCAATGGGACCTGGACGGAAATGCATTCTGCTTGCGGAGAGATCACACTAATCCAGCATCTGCTATCTGTGTCGGGACAAGTGTGTAAATCTTGATATACACACATACATGTTTGATGGTCTTCCCTCTGCCCAGACTTGGAGCAGCATGATGGTTTACCAGCTGATATGAAGGCTACCTGTGATTTTGTGGATCATTTCTCTACAGCAGAGCTTCATCGTGATACTTTGGCTCTGTGAAACTGGCACTAGACAAAGTCCCTTCTGCTCCAAGAAAGCACAGCCAAAGAAATAATATCCACCATTATCTCCAAGGATTTTCTGCCTTGTTGTTCTAACTCATCAGTTATTGTCCTCATTTTGTTATGGTTCGTTTTATTCTGGTAATTTTAAGTTTCATTTAATCTAAAACATCTGCGCGAGTTGTTTTTTCAAAATAATATATTTATAATTTCACTGCTGCTAACTTGTCACCTTCCTCCAATATATATTCATCCATCCATTTTCCATCCCCACATTGTGATGCAGTCTCACAGTAATGCTTTATTTTTAACCAGGGGAAAGCTAAAGGAACTAAAACTCTCCTTAAAAGGACCAAACTTTCAAAAACAAACTTGAGTTAGGATTTAAACACTTTTTAAAAACTCTTCTGGGTATTAAACGTTCAAATTATACATATTTTAGACATACTAACTCATAAAAACCTGATATGAAACACTAATGACTGGTATTTTCTATTCTCTATCAGAACAAGATTTATACAGATTCAACCAGATCATTATACAACTAGTTGCACAAGGTATAAAAAAAGGGACCACAGATTTTTGCAAGTTGTTTATATTACCATCAGGGCCACTGATAGCCATTTGGGTGCCCAAGTACAACTGCTTTGAGGTGCTTTATGTTTGTAAACACAGTTCCAGATACAGCCAAAGATCAGCAGCATCACAGTAGTAGCAGAATGACCAAAATCACACCGAAGAACTATAAGATGAAAAAGTAAAATCTGAATACAATAAACTACTCTTGCATTGGTAATGCCACTTAACATTAAATAAACTAAAATGAAATTGAAAAGGAAAAAAGAAAGAGAAAAAATGTGTAGTGCCTGAACACTTGTCTGTCAAACTTGAACACATCGCTTCAGACTGGGGGTCGGCTCGGCCTCTGATCAATGTATTAGTTTGTGTCGTTGGTAACATAATTCGTATTGTAAGACTGGGAGACACATGACATGTAACTGTCATTTTAAGGGATCCCCTTTAGATCTGCCCCTACTTTACAATCAGTTTTGTTTTTAAATGTAAGTTAGGACCAAGAGAACTGAAACTTTATAGATCATAAAGGAGCAAAACACAAAATATTGTTATGGAAATACAATGGGATTGAAGAGAGTGACTGAGTTCAGAACAGCCCCCGATCCAACTCACGTGGCCTTGCAAAGCTGCAAGCGTCTGTTTGAGCTTTGTTCTTGTGTGGATTCAAAATAAAAACACCAAATTTGTTTATCACTTTTCCTCGCTTGAAATGATTTGTCACATTGCACAGTTTCAAACCAAAATGTCATGATTGATGTCTGATGTGAAGACCTGTGTCAGCTGCACAAAGGTAAGCTAATTGAAAGCCTGAGGCTGCTTACATTACTGAAGTACAACATGAATTTATCTGTGACTGATACCTCATACGATTAGTACTGCACAAAGCACTCGTTTGCACAGTAGAATGTTTCAATACATATTCCATGGATGTTTTATCATCTTTAAAATGGCATAAATACATGTAATGTAGATACAACAGGTCTTCAAACATAACCATATCTATGTTGTTTAGTAAAAAAAACAACTTGTTACCACTGTACATAATGCTGCCTCATGCACTGGTCCTGATCATTTCTCATGAATGATGAACATCTAATCTAGTTGGACATAATTCTTTCTCAAGCTAAATGATGTTGTCATCAGTAGAGACAGTTCAGTCTTGAGATAATGAGATACTCCCTGATTAACGCTCCAAAAACACTACTTTGGAAACCGATGCTCTAGTTAAACAGCACTGCATCAATGTGAGGAGGACTCTGGTCTCTTATAATGTATGAGGAGGGAAGAAAGCTTCGCATGTAATCTTTTAACCTTTCTGGGCCACAGCAGCACATTTACATGTGTTTTTATCAAATTCAAAGCCGGTGGATTAATTCATCAAACTGTTATACATTTCATAGAAAATATGCAAGCTCTAGCTGTTTTCTTTTGGCTAAAGATTTATTAACTCTCTTCCTTTATGTAGACCTCAATACGATAGATACACGAGAAATAAAGGGGGGAAAAAATCCATAGGTTCTTTTTTTCTCTGCCTTTTTCCTCGCCAAACATCTCTGTGCAGGCGCCTTTCCCATTATTAGAACTTATTGCAAATGATAAGAGTCGCAACATCTGACGGATAATCGCTAATAAAGCTTGGTACACAGCAAGAACCGGGACTCTGAGGAGACGGCAAACACGCAGAGAAATGCACAGTAAAGAGATTTGACCTCAGTGCTGAGAAGAATAAAGTTAAGTTTAACAGCAAGTCTGTATCCTTCATATCTGGAGTCCAAGTCCAGTAGGAAGGATCAAAGGGGAGAAGAAGTTCAAACTATTCCTCTTTTCTTCCTGAATAGAGTCCAAAATGTAAAGCTGTTATCAGAGAAAGAAGCAAAAACCAGAGCCTGTGATGGTATTGAGGTGCATCAGTGACCATTGCACAGATGACTTGCATATGAATGAAGTAGAAGCATATATTAGAATTTTTAGAGATTATTATGATAATAATAATAATAATAATAATAATAATACATTTAATTCATCAAGCACGTTAAATTAAGAAATTTCAAAGTGCTACAGACCATCCCTCCATCCATTTTCTGCCACTTATCTGGGGTCGGGCAGCAACCTAACCCAACTCTTATGGCCCCTCCCACAGGGAGTGAGACCACAGAAGGGCATAAAAACAAGAAAACACTAAAAAGAAAGAAAAGCATTAATTTATAAGAAAAAAATCCAAGGTGGGTAAAAAAGGGTTGAAAACCGAACCAATTAGAAAGTAATTTAAAAATCAAAGGTTCTCTTAAAAAAAAATGTCTTCGGTTGTTTTTTAAAACTGTCTGAGGATTGTGGAGCCCTAAGGGTGTCAGGAAGGTTATTACCGCAGAAGGCCCTGTCCGCTGTGGTGTTCAGCTTTGTCCCGGACATGAAAAGGTGGTTTGAGTGAGAGAAGCAGAGGGAGCATATTGTGGTGTATATGCTGACATGTGTGGCTACCTTAGCAGGATAATGTCGACCTCATTTTGCACGACTCCCAACAGTCTTCCAACAACCAAGGACTGTTGCGCAGCTGAAATCTTGGATTCAACAGGAAAGGACACAGATTCCTCTAAACATTCAATTATTAAATCCTTAGATCCCAAAAGTGTCATTAAAGAGAAGTTGATGGAACTCTAAATATGACTTTTTGGTTTTGTGAACCCTGTGAAGTAATGCTGTCCTTGGATGTTTAAAATTAAGGTTCCAACCAGTGTAATGAATGACTGACAAGGTTTTTATTGCATTTTAGAAGGTTCCCCACCTTTTGTGGAAATGAGTTTTGTATTCAGGCAATATTTGCCAATCTGGTGAGAATCTCAGTGATGAGCCCCGCAGACGAGGCCAGCAGCGGAAGCCAGCTCGTCTTCCCCATCCTCCGGCTCTCCGATGACACAAATGCTAGAAAGACATCATTGTATTTGTAATTTACTGAGCAGCAACTGCTGGGTAAATTTTTTTATGACATAGTTCAGTCAAAAATAAAAACTCTAAATGGTTATGCCATGCCCCTGAAACTGCTGCTGCTGAGGCAGTATCACAGTTTGCAGAGTAATATTTCTTCATTTATCATGCTGAGCACTCCTCTTTATGGGCAAATCAATGAGGGCCTCGCTGTATGATGATCATCTTTTATTTTTCCTTGAGAATTCTCCCTGGGAAGTCCTTACATGGCAGAAGGATGCCTTGTTATTGACAGCATGACCCTAATATTCTAATTACAAGTGAAATCAGACGAAAGACAGAGGCACATGCAGGGAGGGGTTTGATTGAGCGTTCAATTTGACACCCTTAAATAAGTGAGCAAATTGACAGCCATGGCTCCAGATCGGAGAATCATTCAGATGAATCAAACATTAGATAGACGATTACATTATGCAGTACAGTTGTGACAAAGTTCAGGCTATAATCTAAATGCAAATATTCAACGTCTTTTTTCCACTGTGGCCTTTATGGGTTAGTATATAAGCAGGAGGAGGATGATTCTATCCTCCACAGAGGTGACGTTTGCCTTTATTTTAGCAAAGTTTCTGTCTGCTTAGTTATTATTCCTGCAGGATAATATTTTCTACAGCTCACTGTAATAACTGTAAATGTCAGACCACATGTAGAGATATTTTTTGCTTTGCTATGAAGTTGCTCCATTGAGCTGAATCAGTGTGTTGAATTAATATCCCCTTGTTGCAGTGTCAGAGGGGACGTTATCTCACCGCTTATCGGACATGGAAATGTTTGAAGAGAGATGTCTTTTTGTTTTTGTTTTTTGCAGCAATCGCACATTAAACATCAAAATGTTTCTCAGGGTGTTCGCAGCCTCTTGGCCGTGGGTGTATGCAACGCCAGTGCCAGAGTGAGAGTGCTCACTTTGGCAAGACTCTCCTCTTTTGTATGAAATTTAGCAGCATTAGTGATTCATGGTTTGCAAAAGGCTCTTTACTGATACTATCATCCGAAATGGTGATTCGGAGCAGTAAGTGCAGCGATAAAAGAAGTTAACATCCGTGACTTTCATGCAAAAGGAAGCACTAGAAGATCACAGCTACTACAGATGGAAAGAGGCTTTTTCAATGTCAGAGCTGGTTTAGGAATAAATTAGGAAGAGGGTCCCTGGAAAAATCTTGGCCACCATGTATGGCCATTCATCATTAGCACCCACATGACTTGTAACACTTTATACTGAGTCTTTCAGTCCTGTGTTTAGGGGATTTTTGTCCATTCTCCCTCACTGTATCGGGCTTAGGCATACAAAGATTTTCCGTGACTGAAAAGTGCCGTCAGAGCACCGGGGAGTCCATCAAGCCGGCGCCTCTTCAGAAAAGCTCTCCCATGCATGAGAGGGTCATCACAGCTCACAGCATGCTTGCAATGCACTAGTTGTCAACTTCCACAAATGAGCTGTTCTCTATTGTGATCATTTCTGCCGGACATATACAGTTGTATGTCTGGCTTGGGATGGATGGGCATACTCAGAACAGCTCATCTTTTATTGTATTGGTGAACAATGAGACCATTTCTGACTATTTCATTGGTTTCTTCAGACATCCTCAGGCTCCTCTCGCTGCTCTGTACAACCGAACGGTTTAGAAGATAATTTGTCCCTTCTGCCATCAGGCTGTTCAACAGATGTCCAAACCATTTTGAACTGAATCGTTTTTATCTGTGCTTTTTATTACTATTGTTTGTAACTTTTACCAGTTTTATTTATTGGTGTGGTTGTTTGTATGACTGTCTTGGCTGCCAGACACTGGAATTTCTCCTTTGGGGGATTAATAAAGTTTCTATCTATCTATCTATCTATCTATCTATCTATCTATCTATCTATCTATCTATATACAAGCTAGATAGCAAGATAGATTTCATCAATATAGAAAAAATATTGAAAATCAATCAATTTTATCTATAGATATAATAAAATCTGTAGATAAAATCTGCAGATAAAATATAGATCTATGTATAGATCTATACATAATATGCCTCTAGTCTGTGGCCTTTGTCTTTCTCACTGTCCTCTCTTTTCATTGTTAACACATGCTGATGTTACAAACATGTGTTAGTTGCCTGCCTCTTGGGAGCTGACCTTGGTTATCAATCATTGAATCAGGGTATCTAATGTAAACGCAACTGTGGCGTGGATAAGATGCCACATCTGCTCTTTAGACTGTGCTGCTTCTTGGTTACCAATCGATTTATTAGAGAGCCCTGTGTGAGGAATAATATGTCGCAGTATAAAGATCAAGCAACAGCGCTTCCAGTGGCGTACAATTACCTCTTAAAACAGGCTGTTGGAACATTATCATTCACATACATTGTACACCAGTTAGTTTCATGTCCCCACAACATCCCAAAGAAAGAAAACTAGTTGTAGGGGTTAAAAGCGCCATCTTCTGGGAGTTGCGTTTGCTCTCAAGACCAATTTATTGCACATGAACACATGGCCAATATTTTGTTTCACGTCATAGCAAGGGGAAAACAAAGACCATGCAATGTTAGTGAGTCAGCAAGAGCAGAGCCACTTGGCCAGCTATGCAAACGCTCTTGGACAATGAGGAGAGGAGCACTTGCTTGCTGGGTATATAAACCACATCAGGCTTATCGCTGCACACACTCCTGGCTCACATTTGGAGATATTTCATTAAATCTGTGGGCTGTCTTAACGCTTGCAACAATTTCAGCCCTCCTCCCCTCCACTCAAGGTAGGCGCACTGGATGCTCCAGGCATATTGAGTACAGTATTTTCTTTTATTCAGGCTACAGCATAATAGGCACCAGTTATTTTCTTTTGCTTGTTTTTGTACATGAGCGCACAGCACAATGCTTGACTAAATTACACTTATTTGACTGTTTATCAACTCTGCTTTTAAGGGGCAAAAAGGAAAAGAAAAAAGCTTGTTTAGTCTGAGTCTTGGCCCGTATAGTATTAGCTTACAGTAGCTGGTGATCATTGAACACACACCTAAGCAGTTTACACTTGGTTGAGCGCCATATGATGATCATCGTTAGTGACCAACACCTTCAAGTTGATTCTCAAGGATATTTTGTTCATGTATTGTTTTGGAATCATTATTTGTTTCATTTGAGAATGTGTTTTCAAGAAAACATACTACAGCAGCCTCCATAATGTTACGCCACACTTACATCAAAATAACTGAATGATATCTGCATCTTTTCTAGTGAAACAGGAAGATCGTCTCTGTAGCTTAATTATCATTATATCGTAGCATATTTGTTTCTATTCCGCCTTGTTGTCAACTTCCACAAATGAGCTGTTTTCTATTGTGATAATTTCTGCCGGACATATGGATGGGCATACTCAGAAAAGCTCATCTTTCATTGTATTAGTAAACAATGAGACCATTTCTGACTATTTCCTTGGTTTCCTAAAAAAGGGTGACTAACTATACCAGTGCCTCTCTGACCTGTCACCTGGACACACTTGGAGTAGCAGGAAGACTCTGAAGGAACTCGATGGATACAGAGTTTTGTGTTTCTTGACTGCTGCATGCACTCTGTGCATACTGGGAACAAGTGAAAAAAGAAGTAGGTCTTCAGGAAAAATTATGTTGGGAATCTTTAGGAAGCTAAATTCAACTTCAAGTCAAAGCAGAGGGTGCAGGCTAGATTACTTGCTCATCCATCTTGCGTTGCACGGCTGCTTTTCCGATTTCTTCCTGTGTGTTCTATCAAAATTACCGAATCAATGTATATCCATATTGACAGATATATTGAATTGATTCAGAGTATTTTATATCTGCATCTCTAGATTAAAGATTGAATCATTTTCAGCATCCCAACACACACCCGGTCAAGAGAAATGCTGTAATACCACAATGCTTTGTACACTAAAACCAAGCACTCAAATTCCCTAGAATTTAGTTTTTTTTTAAAAAACTGCTGCAGTCTTGAACAACTCTAACCAAAATATGTTAGCAAGTTATTTTATAGTTAGAATTACAGCACTGGACCTGCATTTGGGTCCTTCATCCACACCCACAGCTGTACCTTGACAATCTTAGTATGTTGCAGGAATAAACTTCGACACAAGTTCACACAGACATCTGTGTGAATCCAGCAATAATTTACTGACTTTGTTCTTGATTCAGACTTTCCCTAACATTATAAGAGCCAAGTATTTTCCACATTTCAGCATGATCTACTGCCAGAAAGGGTAAAACAGACTAGTTTATAGTAGTTGACAATTTACACACGTAAAGGTGAGTTTAAGGTGATGAAATGCAGGATTCAGGACTAAAGTGTGTCAGTCTGTGACAAAACAGAAAGACAGAAGTGATTGAGACAACTCAAATCTTTAAAAGAACTGTGCCAAATCCTCCAACATGAAACAAGCTGCCTGGCAAGTCCTTGAAAGAACTGTGTGCAAATTCCCGGAGGAGAAATGGGCTTTTTTTAAAGACATGAACTCCCAATATTGATTTGATGCATTTAGTTCTTCTTATTCTGTTTTACATAACAGAAAAAAAAGATACAATTTGTAAGCACCCTTAGATGAAGACAGATCTACACTATTAGAAACTACCGTTTGTGGCTCTCATGGCATTTAAACCACTGACTGCTGAAGTGTGTAACATTGATCATCTCCCTACATGCAATTAGCATGAGTTTCACTCTGTGCACGATTATCAGCAAGTTCCTCTTCAAGACTAATTCTATTAAACAAATAAAACTCTCCCATTTAAGCCAAAAGGATATTGAGCCCCAAGAGTTGATTGTTTAACAAAGGTAAAGTAAGTTTTTCTCTTTCTTCCTCTTCTTCTTAGACAATATATTAACCTGAACACTTACTGGTAACAAAGAAATACAGTAAGTTTTTCCCCCCTTTATTTTCATTGCCCTCAAATTCAAAATTGAATACATCAAATAAAGTACAAGATGACAAACTATAGTTTGGGGGTTTCTAATGATAAGTAATTATTGCAAGATGCTATTTGTTTCATTCCATCGAATCGTTCACTTCTTACACGGTTCATAAAGTGGCAACCACAAGTCTCAAAAAATGCTGTTCAAATAGAACAGTGGTTCTCAAACTGGTGGGCGGGACCCACTGGGGGGGCGGAGCAACATGACAGGTGGGGCGCATGGGATTGCAAAATGTAGCAGAGACTAATGTTTTGGCAGCTCGGGCTCTTGGAAACACTCTGGTCCACAGTCCAGACCACCTTGTGGCAGTAATACACCAATTCATTTTGGCCGATCTCCCAAAAATATCAAGAAGAAGAAGAACTGCGGAATAATGGCACGTTTGATTTGTAATCGGAATATGTTTTTCCAAATTCCCAGTCATAAATACAACAATAATGCTACTTGAAGTCGGGGAAGACTCACTAGCTTTGATTTCATTTATTAAAGATGGCTGCTAACTCGCAGATCCAACTTCCAACATCCTAGTCAAATTGAATGCACCATAATTGTGTGAACGCAACAGAAATCATATGTAAATATAAACAAGTAGGGGTGGGGTGAGGCTGGGAATGGTTATTCCTGCAAAGGGGGGGCATGGCAGAAAAAAGTTTGAGAACCACTGAAATAGAAGTATTGCCTTTAGTTGCTGTTAATCTAACATTTGAGATTAAAGGTACAGTCTGTAAGAATTAGCTACCGACATTGAAATGACTTTAAATTTGAAGCAGAATTGTGAATTGATGGTGGCCAAAATTCTTCCAGACATGTTTTCATCTGCGAGTGACGAAACCGATGACTGTGCTACAAGGAACTCCTTCAACATTATGTACACGTCTTCTGCTAGAAATGCTTGATATGTTTTAAAATTTAGCACATCACTACAATGATATATTAAACTTTCCTTTCATTGACCTTTGTTTTGTTACAGGCTGCATCTTTAATCATACAATCATCACCCACCTCCAGTGAAAATGATTGCAGGCCAATCACACCTTAGTACTCTTCAACTATGGCGAGTCTCCACAGCGAGACATTTTCCCTCCAACGCTACAAAAGCTGATCAGAGAGAGCTCATGAAACAACACAGAGCTCAAAGTTTCTGTTCTCTAAACTGCCCAAATCTCAGTTTAATAGAACATCCGTAGGATGCCTCAGAAGGAGGCCGATCCACTGAAGCCAGTATCTTGGTTCAGACACCAAAGGGAACCCAAATAAATGCCACAGTGAATATCCCAACAGACTAAAGCAGTTTTGGGGATGAACAATACTAATTAAGTGCTTTGAATGTTATACTGATCTGTGTAATGTCTTCTTGACTTAAAAAGAGGGGTAGAGAGAAAACTGAATAAAGTTACTTAAGCTGTACCTCATACATCTTCAATCAAACAACTCTCAATCTAGTTCTTATCTGTAAGAGAGCCCCCCCACCCATTTACTAAATACAGAAACAGCAGTTGTTTTCTCTTCCCTTGATAAAAGGAGTCTAATGCAGCAGCCACTTCTGATTAAAGGAAAATGTAGTTTTAGACATTTCATCTATGGTTGAATCAAGCTGCTGCTCCCTATCAACCTCTTCCCCCAGGTAAGACCGAGAACCTGACTGCTCAATCAAATCCAAAAAAGCTCAATGATTCCCTTGCAAGAGTTGAAATGCGCATTTCATTGGAACCTCCGGCAAGGCACTGATAACAGTGGGAGCTCAACGGAAAGGAAGAAATACTTTGTAATTTCCTCCATTACACTGAAGACAGTGATGTACGGTCCCCATCTAATTATGTTCGGCACAACTAGGCCCCATCATGTACGACTACACCTCAATTCCTTGAGTTCTGTAATCGTGTCCCCCGAGTTGGCTCTTAACGTCACTTATTTGTCTTACGCTCCCTCGTCTCTGCGGCCATGGGAGATGCGAATGAAATCTCACTGAAGATTAATTGTTATGTTGTGTTCATTAGTACTGTAATTGTTTTCCAATCATCACTACTGTGTTATTTTATGGCACTCGAGGCAATTGCGGCAGGATATTAACATGGTGATGACTCAAATCGGAAAAAGTAGAGACCTTCCTTTATGAAACAAGAGCTGGCTTTCAGAGATGTGGCAATTAAATAATGACACTAATGCCGTAATTCAATTTTAATGAAGAAAACTTCCTTGGGTCTTCTTCCGGTAATAAACAGGCATAATGAACAGGTTTGGAGAATGCGTGAGAAGGAAGAAGCTGTGGGGAAATGGTTTTACCCTTGATGATAAGGATGATTTTGTGGAAGAAACACGTCATAGTAAGTGAACACCCTCAGTGTTCACCTGATGCGACAGGATTTAACTTTTTTATAACCCCTCTAAAAGGAAGTCTTCTCTCAAACAAACTTTTTTTGAGTCTGTTTCAAATGTGAAGTTAAGCTTCAGAGATGAGTAATCAAAGAAAATAGGAAAAATATGGAAAGGGAAAAGAACCCTAGAACCCAAGTTTCCTTTAAAAATCTAATCATTCCATTATCTAAAATCCATAATAGTTCAATCAAGAAAAGGGAAGGAAAAGAAGCATAAAGATTATTTTTAGGGCTTAAAGTGACTGATCCTCACATGGAAAACCGTTTGAAACAAGACATGCGTCCGTCACCCTTGGCTGGATATGACACATCAGTCCGAATTCTGCTTTAATGCAGTACACAAGGAGAGCAACAAACTCCCCATTAATCCTCTTTCCTGACTGCGTCTCTGCGGTTTTATTTGTTCTGACTCCCCTCCTTCAACAGGCCTCTGCTTTCAGCTGTCACTCTCTCACTTAGAGCAGAAATGGGAGAACCAAGTTGGACCAATCAAAGCAGTTAATGCGCTTAAATCAGCCAGTGGGTGTGAAAGCTGACCACTTGGGTTTTAGCGCCTCACTTCAAAGACTCCAAATTTGCCCGACTCTCCTCATTAGCTGTGAAGTACGCACTACAAATACTGCTTTCAGTGGTTAATCAATCGCATAATGAAAGCCTTTAATGCCGTCTTGTGCCTTCGGCCGCTCTGTTGCTTGTTGTCCAAGGTGTCGGGGAAATTTAAAGGACAAAAAAAGAAATAGAAAAAATCTAAAACTTCAGACGTATTGCAAGTTCCAACTAGGATTTATTTTTCTCTGAAATCTGAGAGTGGAGTGGCTTCACCAGACGTGTTCAGGGCGGCTTCACAGCTACAGTAGGCATATTTTCCATCAATGCACATCATTTGGAAATCACACATCTTTTCTATAGCTTCATCTCTCATGCCTTTATACAAACATCAGAAGAACTTAGACATGCACATTATCTTTTATGTTAAAAAAATATATGCTTTAACTCACTTTAAAGGAAAAGATCAATTTGAGAGATTCTCTGCTTGTATTTCTAAAGAAACGCCACTAAAGACAGCTGCCAAGTCCTCCCACAATACAACCTGCAGCCAGAGTCCACTTCAGCAAAAAGCCTGGAAGCAAGTGGAAAAGGCGAGCAGGGCTCTTCTTAATAACTACCATGTCGTTGTGGGGTTTACGTGCTAAGTCCCCTAAGTCGAGATATTTCACGAACATTCCACTTGAGAAACCAGCACTGATTGAGTCAGTGAGAGCTCGGTGCTTCAAGGCTAAAATGAACAGTGGGGTGCAACGGATAAGAGACATATAAGAGAATATTTGAATACAATAAATCTCATTTCCACTTTATTTCCTCACCATCAAATCAAAACTGCTCTAAGCAGCTTCTGTGCTGAGTGCATCACGCTCGGACATCTCAAAATAATGGTGGGTTTTTATATCGGATACGGTCGGCTCTTCAAACAGCTGCCTTCAACGTGGAAATGTGGACGTCTGCTTATTGAGCCTGGGGCATTTACGTTACAAGTCATCCTTACGACTCAGTGCCAGTTTAATTTTGGAGTTGTTGAAATCCACATCAATCAGCAAACACTGTTAGCTTTTATTAGCACAGTATCACCAGGCAATGTGGAGGGAAGACATCTGTCCACTTGTAGCCGTTTCACAATCCTTAGCTGTAAGTTATGAGATGTTAGCATATACCGTATCCTTATATTGTTATTTCCTTAAAGGAACTTGGGCTTCAAATAGGTGTTTAGCTCATCCAAATCATGTCTGGTTAGACATTCATTTCACTGAATCCATTTTTCACTTGATAAATTTTTCATGAATATTAAAGAAACTCAGCTCCCTGCCAAAAGAGGAAGCAGTTTGGCCCGGAATCAAAAGGTGCCATCTGCCCGGGAGCCATGTGTCAGCAGTTTAGACACATTACACTACCTACTGCATCTCTCTGATCAAGACCTCGCTGCAGCTCAAACGTTCTCCCAGAATGATGACTGGGGACAGAAACAGTGGGTGGAGAAAGATGCAATCTTAGTTTAGTGAGCGCTTTGATGTGAGCCGAGACGTCCGTCGATTATAGCAGCCACGTCTTCGTGGTCGGGCTGTTCGTTCGCTCTGGGAATACACCCTGCAGACACCAGCTGCTGGTGATAATTATGCCTCTTTTGTGGGTAAATAAAGCTAGAAATCTTGTTTCACGTGAACATAGGTAGTAAAAATATTTAATAGGCCTACACTGAATTCTGCAGCAGTCTGTCATTTCATGTTGTCCATCACTCTCGCTGCTGGTGAGCATCGGTGATGGCAGGAAAACTGGCTTCAGAAATCATACTGTTATTGCAAGCAAAGAGAGGCTTTCTCAGTATTAAGTAATGGCTTAGAGGGTTACTGGTTTGCTTCCCTGACTGGTAGGAAAAAATGTGGGCAGAAAATGATCAGCGCCATCCCAATCCAGTGCCACTGATGGCTGATTTGCAATTGAATAAGCATCCGAGTGCGTCCCCTACACTCTGAGTATATGTTTACTGGGTCTTCAGTGGGTGCTGTTCTTTGTTTGTAGCGTGTGGTAACTACTCAGAGGGGTTAAATCCTTCTCTGAGCATGACACTGCTGTTTGGATTTGCATAATGTATTTGTGGGAGTTTCCCTGTCAGAGCGTGAAATTTGAGGAGTATTTAACTGAATAACATAATGTAATTTTGCCAATTTGCTGCTGAGTGCACCATTATCTACAGCTGAAAGAAGCACATATTTTATGTCTGACATTGCTGCAAGAATGCTGCCAACAAGTGGGACTAGTCGTTACAGAAAGGCGAGATCTTAACTAGACAAGGCAGAAAAAAATTAAAGAGAGGAAGGTCAAATAAGCACAAAGGAAGCAACAAAGCCTCAATTCTTCATATTTTTGTTCCCTTGTTTTCAACATGATTTGATTTCTTTGGCAGGCATTCTATGCTGAACATTGCCACCTGTGTTGTTACTCATGAAGCCGAACTGTGCAGATTTATATGAAACTTCTCAATTATTGTCAAGCTTGAAAAATGTTAACATTTTAATTTTCTCCTTTTCACAAAGCAGCCTTTCATCAAGAATTAGAGATTGAAGGTGAAGTAGAAGTTAACAAATAAATCTTTTTTTCCCTTTTTCTATTCAAACATATTGGCCTCCTTTTAATTACTGAGAAGTTCTTAGGTGCCGTTTGTGGCCCTGAAAAGTGAAACTTCTGTTTTTTGATTAATTTCAAAGTAAAAGAAAATAAAAAATAATTTATAGAGCACTTGTGTGACAGTGTACAAGTATATTGACTAAAGTAAGCAAATAAAACATCTCTTTAGTCTCATATTGTTTGTTCACTGCCTTCAACTGATTTTCAGCAGGTCTCATCTGTGACCCACTGCTCCTTTACGTCACATTGGTCATTATAAGCTGGCTGTGTGCATAAATCAGTGCATCACCTATAAAACTACCCACTCATATTCGTGCTTTTTTCTAGGTTATAACCATTAATTTGCAACGATTTAAAAACCTCACCTTTTCTGGAAATTTAGTTGCATGTGAAAAATATTCAGGTAGACCCAGAATGATGGACAGAATCCTTTGATGAAGTCACTACAATCAATTGTTTTCTGTAACTCTCCATCAGACTTCTGAACCTGTTGGCAGGTATTTTGGCCCACTGCTCATCAGCTAAGTGCTCTCATTGGTCCAGGACCATTTAGTTCTTTATTTTTTTTTTCAATTAAATTAAACAAATGGTCTAATTTCAGTAAATTATAATCAAGCAATTTTTTATTTATTTTTACTTTTTCAGTCTCCAGTTATTTGAGTGACTAGTGAGAATTTTCTTCAATGGAAGGGTATGAATAACTTTGCAGACATCTGTAAATGCAGCTCATCCTCTTCAGCAATGGTCTTCCTGGAAAGGTGGCTGTCAAGAAATTTTCTTAAGGAGAAACGAGGAGAAAAGGCTGAGTTGTGCCAAAAGGATTACACAAGAACTGGCCTGAACATCAGTGGCTAAAGGTCTAATGGAGCTCTATATTACACATGTTTTGTGACATAATTGTCCACTCCAGATACCTCCAAGCCCAATGCCACCTCTGAACAAGGTTAACAAGTGACTTTGAAGCACCATTTGTGAATAACTGGATTACAGTGCTTGGCAAAGTTTTCCTACAGTCATTCCTACAGCTACTGATGAGTGATGGTTTTTGAAGCAGTGCCATCTGATGGATCACAGATCACAGGTGTCCACCTTATTCTTGCACCCATGCCATTTACGCTCTGAAATTCCTCCATATTGATTTAAAGCTTTACTGTTATTCTGCACCGTAAAGGGAGAAATGTAAATAATTTATTCCAATATTTCTTTGAAGAATGTTGTTTTTAAACATTTCCAGTTGACAAACTGGAGGTCCTCTGTTCAGCTTAGTCCCTTTCACATAATGCTGCTATTGGAACAAATATTGAGCATAATTACTCAGCATAATCTGCTTGAAATATCATAATTAGTCCCATTATCCTTTTAGCTTCATTATAAGCCATCGTCCCAACTTTATATAAAAAAATAAAATAAAATTTTTTTTTAAAAAGCATTGCATGCCTGACATGCAGAAATGTTCTTTGTATGCATTTTACATACAGTAAGTGTTCAAAATGTCGGCAATGAAATCGAAGTCAAAATATATTACTTTTTTTTTTTTCAGATTTAGGGCAGAATATTTGCATGTTTCACTAAACCACAGCATCCAAGAAATGCGGGGCTTAAGGCTTTTATGCAATACTATACATGTTGAAGTGGACGAAAACAGCTTCCTATAATGATTAAGCTACTGCGATATACTCAGTTCAGTTGAGTTGTATCAATAAAAGTTTCTGAACAAAAGATGAAGAAAGAAAAATAAGTCTAAACAAAATCCAATAAAGAAACTGTAGAAAATGGTGAAGAAGATCCAGGGAATCATCGAGGAGGCGAATAGCTGAACTGACAAAGGACAGAAGAAGACACGCAAGACTGAACAAGCCGAGGTGAACAGGTGGGAACAATAATAGAATCAAATAAGAAAGAGCTAGATAAAGAAAGAAATGAAATGAAATGAAATGAACTAAAATACATGAAGACACTGTTACTCTTTTCATACTACAACGTTGGCAGAAGGATGATATCTGTGTGCTTTTTCTTTGTTGCTGCGTGGGATTGAGTCCACACTGACCACTGGAAAAGCGCCAGTTCTCTCTTCAGAAGCAGGTTTCCAGGTTTGAAACGCAGGAGAGTCCCAGACTTTTCTCCTCATCTGACCTCCGCGTTATGAGGACATACTGAGAACATCCCTAAGATCAGAACAAGCGCTTCGGTACTTTGTCTGATCGTGCTGAAATAACACGAGTCATCAGGTTGGAACAAATGTGGAATCCTTTCAGCTTGAGTGCCACTCTTATAAAAGCAAAAAGGAAGGAAAAAAATGACGGGGATATTTGGAATTCATTGAAAACACATGATAGAGGTATCACACTTTGGTAAACACCTTTATGTCTCCGTTACCTCACTCCAGGGTTCTTGCTAATGCATATGACAGAGATGGCACCCCCTTTGGAAGCCATGTTGTTGGCAGGCTTCATACTTACTGCCAGCAGCGGCAGCAATGCCCTGGGAAGTATTCATCCTCGGCCCAGATAGCGTTAGTCGTCTGGAAAACAACAGCATGTTATTACATTTTTGTTTGGCGCCAACACACAATGCTGACACAGGCAGTACAGTTTCCGCCCGGAGCTAGCAGCAAACTCGACTGAACATAAATAAGACTTCTGAATCAGTGAGTTACTGCTGTGTGCTCTCCAGCTTTCACCACCCCAACCAAGGCAATTACGACAGGATCGCAGGGTGTGTGGATGCGTATGTGTATGTCTATGTGTGTTTGTGATGAGGGGTGGTTTTTATGCTGAACTCCCCTAGGGAAAAACCTTAAATCCTTGCGGTTAATCCTGTCAGAGGCATTTAGGATAAGCACATTATATTTTATTTCAATATGTGAAAAGAGATGCCACACTGCCTTCGCATCTTCATATCTGCTTCAGCTCATGCTCAATTCAATTCAACTTTATTAATCCCCGTGGAGGAAATTGATTTAAAAGCAAGAAGAGTGCCTCAGACAACAAGATAAGGGACATAAAAACTGAGTCATGCTTGAAGGGAGGGGGACACAGAGGCACGCAGCAAGTGAATATCACAAAAACTAACTGTGCAGACCAGAGTTTCCTCTCCATTGTGTGGGCTCTGTCTGTAAGGACTTTAAAAAGCTTTTCCCCTACCAGCTTGGACAGCTGGCCTGGAAAAAAAGGAATAAGATGAGAAATTTAGGCTAGAATGTATAAATATGTGTTTACATTGAATTAGTACAATAGGGGGGGGGGGGGTCTTGGGGGGGGCAAATG
>JBBBVU010000021.1:3629615-3639706 GCA_037177055.1 Atherinosoma microstoma | reverse complement strand
AAGGGGGGGGGGGGTTCTTGGGGAAAAAAGACCTGCTTTCAAACCAGAGATTTATGCTTCTCCATGAATATTTCTTCTCTTTTTTCCATCAAAAGACTATAATTTAGTTTTGTCCCACCTTGTAATCATAGGTCTTTGAAAAACATGCACTTTTGTCTCCGGAGGGGAAAAAAAAAAAAAAAAAAAGATTTCCTTTCTGTTTGGACCACTTTTCATGCTGCCTCTGTGGAAAGCAGAAAGTCAGCTATAGTAACGGGAAATGGGGAGCATTCACGTTTGATGTGTACCCTGAAATGATCACAATCCATTTTATTCGCATAACTTATATTTTATCATAATACTCTTGTTTTTCAACCTTGCCTGCAGATTAAGCTCAGAATTCTCTGTATCTTATATAATTTCTTAATAAAGAAAATGTTATTTTTACCCATCTCCCCATCTAATCTTTCACAGAGCAGTGTACCCCTCCCAATATACATCTAGACTCACAAACCAAACAAAAAGAACCAAACAAACAAAAACACATCAATGCATTTTCCAAAACACTTTCATCTCAAAAGGAAATCTAATGAGGACGGGAAGAGATTGGAAGATTTATGAAAAGACAGAATCTGACTGCAATGTGGGTTTCCTGTGGTAAAATTACAGCTGTTCCAAAGAAAATCTTTTAAAAAATTTGGTCAGCAACAAGGTTGCTTAAACAATACAGAAGAAAGAGAAGACAAAAGAAGTAAAATTATATCATCATTATTATTATTATTTCAATAACATTAATAATGGTTGCTTCCACCCACCTTCCTGTCTTCCAGTGAGATTAAATTTCAGGAAAAACTGAGGATCACCTTGAAATTTGCATTTCAAAGAATTTTAGGAAAACATGATATTCGTAAAACTAAACTTCCAATTATTTAAAAAAGATAATCCACGACCATTTCCTGCATTGCATGCCTTTAATCACGTCAGTACAAACAATTTGTAACATTAAAAACCCTTGCTTTAAACCAAAACCTTTTATCAGTGTTTCTTCAGCATTATTGGCTATTTAACTTTGCACAGTCGTCACATTTGGGGGGTTTATGGATTTTACATCCTTTTTGTAAAATGTGAACAGTTCTGACAGATTTTATCATCCACATGAGCATTTGGCAAAATGATGCTATATGAATGCGGCATTATGAGCAATAATACAGAAGTCTTATGCAGAACAACATATAGAAGTAGAAACGTGTCACATTCACTTGCATTTGAGCATTTGAGGTTTATCCAGTTCATACTAAATATTTGTTTGAATTTGATTTATCTATTTGTAGGATGGCACCCGGGAAACAGTCAGATTTTAACACATCTTAATTGAGGGTTTCGCATCACACACATTTACAAAAAATTAAGAAACAAGGAATTATTTAATCTGTTTATCTTCTGCTCATCATTAAACCTTTTTATGTTTATTTTCTACATGATAGAACACAGTAAAAAGAACAAAAAACCTTCATGTGATGAGTGTTCAGCTTCTTTGTGACACTGTACAGGACAAATAATACAACAAGGACACAATTTTTTATAGAAACAGCTCTTTATTTTCCAAATGTTACTTTCCATCCTTTGAGCTACGCAAGCAAAACTCCATTCACTGCCACTGTATCGGGGTGACGGAAGAAATTTCACAGCTGTCTCAAATCCCTGGAAAATACAACAGAAAAACCCTAATGGTGACTCGTGTACACACCTCCTCCTCATGTACTACACATAATAAAGCATAGCCGTGACATTAAATTAATTGTAACAAACTAAACGTGACCATATGCTGCACTCACAGGTGTTTAATGGGAAGTGACAGCTGAAAACAGAAGTACTCTCTGGTGGACAAACTATATAACAGTGACACCGTCTCTACATCACCTCTGGTATTTTCCTCCCTGTAATTTCTTGTTAGCCCTCATCCATCATATACACTGACATGATTTGTGATATTGGCTTGTACACTCACTGGTCAGGCTCTATCAGTCATCTTGTTTGGCCTGTTCCACCGATTCTTATTATTTGGCTTTATACACAGTCTCATTACTCCCACTGTGAAAGAACAAGCTCATGTAGGAGATATTACAAAATACCATGTGTGATTGTACACGTCACTTACTGCTCTTTAACTCAGAGCAACTTGCATGCGATATCTACGGCCCTCTCTGGTCCCCTTAAAATGTAGGAACATGTTTGTACAGGACCCTTATTGCAACATGAAAATGGCAAAAGTATGAGGTGCATAAATAAATGTCACACTATCTACATAATAACACTAAGCTCATTTTAAAAGGATGATGCTTATGCTTTCAAATGATTTTTGAAAAACACGAAATTAAAGAAATGTAACGCATGACATTTCACATCATTATTGATTTAAAAACAAATGCACTTGATTAACTGATGATCGGCAGTCTGAGCACCCCTATGAAAGCATATGTTTTGGCAGTTTGCAGCATTCAGGTGTGCGTTGATCTTATGACATCAGCAATAATCTTAGAGAAGCAATTGTTGCAGCCCATCAGGGAAGGGTTATAAGGTCGTTTCCAAAACATTTAGAGTCACTTATTCTACAGTGAGATAGATTATTCATAACTTTAAAAAAAAATTAATAAATCATGATCGCCCGCTAGTCGTCCCAAGAGTGGACGTCCCAGAAAGTTCAGCCAAAAGTCAGACCGTGTAATGCTCAGAGAAACTGTAAAAACCCCAAAGTGCTACATCTCAGACTCTGCAGGCCTCAGTTAGCATGTTAAATGTTAAAGTTTATGACATGATGCTTTTGCTGTCTTGTCATATGTCACATGTTGGTTTCTAATGTGACGATAATTGCCTCTTTGGGGATAATAAAGGTTATTGAAACTTAATAATTAGAAGACTGAACAATAAGTTGTTTGAAAGGGTTATAGAAGAAAGTCTCTTCTCTAAAAAGGATATAGCTTCATACCGTAGGTTTGTCTAAGAAACCATTAGACTTCTGGAACAATTTCCTTTAGACAGACAAGACCAAAGTGGAAAAAGTTTTATCATAATGCACGGGAGCACATTTGATGAAAAGCAAACACAGTGTACCAGTTGTCAAGCACGGTGGTGGAGGGGTGATGCACTCCTCTATATACCCAAGTATTGTTGAGTCAAACATGTGGCCATCTGTCTGATTGCTGAAGCTTAGATGGAATAGGAAAATGACCCCGAACACAGCGGCAAATCTGCAGCAGAATGACTTAATAAGAATCAAGGTGCCAAAATCCAGACTTCAGTGGTTGAAATGTTGTGGTGGGACCTGAAGCTGCGCATAAATGAATGCTCAAACCTCAAAAAAATTGCAACGCAGAGAGATAACATCATACAACTGATAGCATCTTGTAAAAAACCATTACTCCAAGTTATTGCTGCTAAAGCTATTAAAATCTGGGGAGATATTTTTCTCTCCCCCTCAGCATTTTAGCTCAGTTTTTGTTAAATAAATAATCATCCAGTGTAATATATCATGTGAAGCAGTTCATCCGAGGTTGCATCTACCAAATTGTAGGACTAAATAAGGGCCATGTAATTATGATTATGTTGTGATACATAAAAACTTAAATTGAATTTAAAGAGGCTGTGCTTCTTACATTAATTCTGCCTAAAAGAAAGCCCAGTTAAAGTGTGACATTTTATTTCCATTTATCAGAGCAGCAAACAGCTTTAGCAGCAGACCACAGTGTAACTGTGTGTGTGCTTTCTAATGCAACACAGTACTTCAGTATATAAATGTATACTCTGATTGTTGTGACCACCCTCCAATACTGTTTTAACATCCAAATTAGCTGCTTTTCTATATAGGTCACCAAGCTCCGGGGAGCTTCGCTCAACTGGTGCTACAAGCATCATGACATTTTTCTCAGCCACAAGGGAACTCAGCCAAAATGAAAATACGGGTTTCATCTCAAGAACAGTGTCGAACTACAAGGTAACAGAGTTTTTCATCAAGGACCATCAAGCGATCAATGATTCTTCTCCCCTTATTACCACTACACATATCTCATAACCCAAGGGCTTCATTAGGCATGTGTAAACTTTTAGGTCATGGACGTGCCTCAAATAGTTTCTCATGACATTATTACAGGCCTTCCACTTTAACACTTTAAGGAACAGGGATATTTATACATTTACACATAAAGAGACTGCTGGAAGATTCACTATTTTGTGGATTCCTTAATGGCTAAACATGATTCACCCATGGCATTTTAACAGGAATAATAAATTATTAATCATCATGACTGAACTGTAATCTGTTATATTGTGTAGGCTCAATGTCAACATTGCCATGAAATAATTAGATGTTAATGAGCTAATTATGTATGATATAAGCTGAAAATTAGGACACCGTATGAAAATATGTTCCTCAGGAAATTTTGTTTATAATTCATTGTGAGGAAAAAGTTTGGACATCCCACATACATTTCTACCTATAATGCCTATAAGTAGATCGACCAGCTCTGTACCGCCTGTAGCTCAGCGGGAGTAGCAGTCATCTGCCAATCGGAAAGCCTCCAGAAAGGAGACCTATCTAAAAATAAAAGTTGAAGTGCCTTGAAAGCAAGTTAGTTGGAGTATTCAGGTTGTCCTTTACCTAAATTACAATCTTTGCCACACTAAATGCCAAAGTAAAGAGCCTACCATTACAAAGAGATAGCACAAGCTTGTTCTTCATGGGTGGCTGTCAGAAAGAAATTCCAAGACTGAAGTTTGCCAGAGAAAAATTAAACAAAGACTGGTACTTCTGCAACTATGCCCTTCAGACAGATGATCTGAAATACAAATACTTGGAAACTATTAAAGGTTGCGTGTTTGTTGTAATTCAAGGATGGTATTTAAGTCAGACCATCTGTGAAGCATAGTCGTGTAAATGTCATTGTTTGGGGCTGCTTGGCTACATTCGATTCTATTATAGATTCTGTGCATATGTTTCATGTATAGTTTGCTTGAGGAAAACGTGATTTCAATTATCCAAACTTTCCAGCTACAAAATGCAAATAAATGACCCAAAGTCTTCCAGTAAATTAACTAAGGAATGACTCATAAGAAATAAATGGAAAGCTCTATTATTGCAGGGGACAAAGCATGGATTCAATCCTAAGATGCGATGGGTTGATTTAAAGGTGCTACATGTGACAAAATCAGCAGTAAGTGTAACATATCATTAAAAACTGTTTCTATTGGTATGTAATTGCTTCACTAAAATAACTTATTTTTTATTCTCTCAGAATGAGCCACTTATATCTACTTGTCGTGGACAGCTGCCATATTTGTGCAAACAGTTTTACTACGGTGTCTCTGAATGGACAAACAACTCTGTGAAAAGTCATTTAAGTCATTTCAATGCCCATCTTTACCACTACATATCAATAATTCCTACACACTGTACCTTTAAAATGTGCATGCAAGAAACCCCTCAAACATCACTAAGCTTAAATAATTCTGCATCAAGAAGGGAGGAAAACATTCTGCCAAATAATGTTAAAGAATGGTAGATGGTCATCAGGGTTATCTCAGTCAAAGGAGGGGATACTAGCTATTAGTGCATAAGATGCACTATATTTTTCCCAGGAGAAATTTACATTTTTATTGATTCTGTCGTTGTGTTTTCCAATCATAAGCAGATATGATCTGACAAAAAAGATCAAAACGGTGACTAATTTTTTTTTCATATTAAACTAAATATTTATTGGACTCTCCTCTACCTGTTAAACCCTGTGATGAACATCTGTATTCATATGCTGGTTAAGACTTGATCAGGTATTCAGCTCTGGTAATTAAGGCTACCGTAAGGGGAAATCAAAATATCTGTGGAGAATTTCTGCAATAAGAGTGAAACCAGTATGTGTGTTAGAGTGAAAATGTGAAGCATTTAAAGGCTAATTTGGGTTGTAACTCACCTTCTTCATGCCTTTGCCAATAAAGCCTATCCATTGTTAACTGCTCCAGAATGCTGCAACAAGACTATTCTCTTTATCCAAAAGAGCCTACATGACAATTTTAGCACCCTCACAGTGGTTATTTTTATGGTTCAGAATTGATTAACTGAGTAATGATGATTCTAAGGCAAGTTTAGGGTTGTCCCCTGACTATATCCACATCTACTGCACAATTAATAATTTAGTATTTTCTCCAGATTACCATTTCTATGCACATTTCAAATTTCAAATGATAAAATTTCAAAGAATAAAGGATTAATCATTTCAACATATGTTTGATTCATGAGTAAAAGTGTAGTCTAGATAATTATACCTTATAAAAAGGTGTCCAATTAGTAGCAGCTTCTCTATCTCATTTAAGATTGGGCAAAAAAAAAAGCTAACCTGACACTTATCTAAAAGTTGGACATTTCACATGGACTACATATATGATGTGATAAACGAAATGTGACAAAGTAACACCACTGCATGTGTGTAATTATTGCCGTATTACTGATTGCAATTTCTCCCTTTTAATAATTTTAAATTGTTTTAAAACTCAAGGAATGTATTTGTATCACGTATGGATCAGTTCTGCTTGGTCTTGCCATGTCTTCCAGGAGACGAAACGTTTTTAGATAAATTTTGAGTAAAGCAAACGGTGACGGAAATCTGTAAAGGAAAGTGTGGCATCATTTCTACCCATCATTTAGAATATGTTTTTTCATGCATGTCGATTGGAACAACAATCATTGGAACCCACCCGTCACGGGTGAGTCAAATGAGCCTGATTGGATCAGAATCTTCTGATTGGTATGTTTACATTAAGAATTTTAAACTGAATACTTGTGTCCATGTAAACATGGATACTGACTGCTGGTAAGTACTTCACACAACCTGACCTGGAAATATAAATAAATTACCCCAAAAAAAGTTTTAAAAAATGCATCTAAATGTTTTCATCATGACTCAATTGATCTTTTCAAGATTAAGATGGACTGAAAATCAATTCTGAAACCTGCTGCCAGTTTCTGGAGACACTTGGTTGATGCAGTGCTGCAGGAAGACATGCACCATTAAATAAGGCCATAATCATTGTGTAGCATGATGCTTTGTAATACAAGGGCCAGCAGGAATTTCATAGATGGCAGAATTATGACCCAGTTCTCATCTATGAAGTCAAAAGATGTTCTCAAACATGATCTTCAACACATGGTTTGCTTTAGATTTGAATAAAAACATAGTTGGATTTAGGTGAAATAAAAATAGACTGTTAGATTGATATATTAATAGATTCATGGTAACAAATCATGTTCTAAGAGCTCTAATAAGGGCAGCTAGAATTCTTTTCTTAGTTCCAGCTTTTTAACCAACTTATAAGCCAAAAACTCCCACCAAGTTAAAACCGAAGAAGCTTTTGGATAAAAGGTGAAACATCTTCAAGAACCAAAAAAAGAGGTCTAGTTTTTTCTGCTTTTCCACATAGTTTCTCTTCACTTTCTGAAGATATACACTTTAGACCAATTCTTCCAAACATAAATTTCACGGCCCACCAAAAAGCACAGGCGCCTTTTTTTTTTTTTTTTAGCAGTACAGTTTTAGTAAATTTTGAAACAGTTACAGGACAAATGAACAAGTCTTAAAGCAATAACTATCACCATTTCAGGTGCAGTCTTGAGCAGTTAGGGTAATCTGACTGATGCTTTGTCAGAGGATCGGATTTCATGGAAGTCTTTGCATTGTTCGGCTTCACAATGGTGATGTTCCAAAGATATCTAATCATTAAACCACTCAAAGCAGTGCTTGAGCCTCATTAATAAATACACCAATTAAGGCTCTGTAATTAAAACATTACCTTTAAAAAGGTATCAGTGAACAGCTGTGTTTCCGAACTATTTCATCTATAAGTGACAGCTGTGAACAATATCACAGTCAAACAAGGTTAAACCTTGAAGATTAAGAAGCAAGCTACTGGAAACTAAAATTATAAGGTTTTTCTTTATCAGCAGATCTTTCCTCCAAAGCTGACATGTATCAAGAACACAAGAAAAACTTAGTTTACTGACTTATTAACTGGCCTAACTAAATGATGGCTTGTTGAACTTCCTGACTATAGAAGTAACAGAATGCATCTGTATGACACACTAGCGGTTATTGGATATTTGTCCAATGTTGTGTGCAGATCTGGTCTATATACTCCCTCTGGATAGCTGCTGTCTATTCTTTTATGTGGCCTCATCAATCCTCACAGTTGAGTTTCAAGCTGTGGCCACTTTCATGATGAAGAAAAGGTGTTTGTCTTCCAACCAGAACCAGTGGGATGATTTGTTGATCTTCACCATGGCAGGCATTTGTTCACTCACACAGGTACTTCTGAAAGTGTCACAAAAACATGAGGCACGACACATGGCGTTTTTGTCTGGGATTAAATGGGCCAGCATGACCATCTGCACCTCTGCTCTCTAGCCACCTACATCAACTGAAAATGAAGTTTCAAACTCAGTTTTCGTGACCAACAGTGCTTGAAAATATCATATTTGATGGCAGCAACACATCTCAAAAAAGTTGGAACAGGGGCAAATAAAGGCTGGAAAAGTAATTGGCACAAATCAAAAGCACAATGGTAAACATCTCCATGTTGCTCACATAAAATTCAAAGTTAGCTGACATTTTCCATGAAATGGTAAAATCTGACATTTTGTTCAGGATTAAATTATGTGTTTGTGAGTTTTGCAAACCATTGTGTCCATTGTGACTTTTTAAGAATTAGAGTTGTACTAAAATGCAATAAAATACCAAAGAGGGACAAAGATACATCTCCATGACAATATTCCCAGAAACCAGTGAGCTCACCCACCAGGATAATATGTTCATAACACACAGACACAAACTAAACAACTAGAAGAGTAATGCCAATAAAAGGCACTGATCTTACTCATGAGAATCTCAATCTCATTAAGCACCCATGGCGCATCTTTCTGTAAAAGAAACGGGAATTAAATGGATGAATAAAATGGAATCAGCTTGTTTCAGAAACAAATATATGCACAAGTCTAAATGTGAAAACCGGAGTCTAACAAAAAGCCTAAAGAGCATGCAGACCTCAAACTGTTGCACCTAACTGGCAAGAAACATAATCCTAAAAAGAGAGCCGTCAGTGGAAACAACAGAAAGGTTTAGAGAACTTCTACACGAAGGTTGTTCAACACAGTTTGGAATAAGTACAAACAAAATGGGAAGGTTGTAAAACAGAGACATAAAGGTCAATGGAGGAAGATCTCAAAGTGTCAAGACAGAAAACTCAAAGCATTATGCATTAAAATAGAAAATTCACAACAAAAAGAAAGTTTAGAACAAAAGAAAGAAAATGGAAACGGTAGAAAAAAAAGGGATTTATATCCAAGACAGCTATCAGCCATAATTCTTACCAAACAATTAATAGTTTCTTATCTGACAAGACTATTGCATTCTGCAATATATTTTGCCACGATAAGATTGCAATTTCATGGAGGTTTGTCTTCACACCTTTAGGTGGTCTGATCATATCATTTGGTGGATTCATTTTTTATTTTGTCTTCTCAATTCAAAGCTAAAACTTATGTTCTCCACAAAAGAATCCACAACTTTTCCTTTTCATTTATTAGTAAAATACCCATAACTTAATTAACCCAAACAATGTTAAGTTACTGGTTAGTAAACAAAACAAAAGACATGCACAACTAACTTTGAGCCTAAAGAAAAAAACTGACTCTGCAGTTAAACCAGCATTTGTTGGGGATTTAAATCACTAAACTGAATATTTATTTTGTATGCCAACAAGAATGAAACAGACATTAAAAAAAAAAAAAAGTACAATTATGGTCCAAAAGATTGGTCAAATTGTGATATTTGGTTAACACATTTGCACCTCCCTCCCAACTGTACCAATTTTACAAATCTGGCAGCTTTTGAAATGAATGAAATGAAATGAATGAATGAAATAAAAAATACTTTATTTATCCCTTTTAGAGGGAAATTATTGTTGTAGCAGAGTTTTTTTTGTTTTTGTTTTTTTGTCTTTTTCAAATAATAATAATGATGATACAAACAATTAAATTAAAGTCGAAGATAGGGCCTTGTTCCGGAGGGTGATGG
>JBBBVU010000021.1:3606321-3625380 GCA_037177055.1 Atherinosoma microstoma | reverse complement strand
CACACTTTGTTTGAAGGCGAAGGGGTAGGGCTAAGGGCTGAGGGGTAGGGCTAAGGGGGAGAATTGAGATTGGGCCTCAGTCACAACAGGAGCCACCCCGTCCATGACAACAGAGGGCAGATTTTTAATATGGCTTGAGTATTGTTTATGCATAAATGCATAAAAAAAAAAAACATGTTCTAAATTTCACAGATTAATCTCTATGCATTAATGCGTTAACTTTAACAGCCCTAATAAAAAAAAATCTGAAAATTTATTTGATAAATGTATATATTTTTTCATTGATCTGGCGACCCCCTCGAATTATCGTGGGTCCCTCACTGGAGTCTAACCTTTCAACTCAAGTTTAAAAGCTCAATATGTATTATTTTACAAATCAACACTTAAATTACAACTGTCATAATGATTTTTACATTTTTGACACCACTGTTCAAACAACCTCTTTCTTTTATTCAAAGATCAGGCAATCGATGTATTCTGGGTGGAAAAAGCATCAAATGATGCTTAAAACACCCCCTTCTTAGCTTTGTGAGTGTGTACAGAGCTTGAAGAGGAAAGCCTGGATTAACAACAGAAGACAGCTGTTTGTCAAAACATGGTTCCTTTTATCTCTGAATGGAGTTTCAGGGTTTTGTTCAGCCAGTCAACACAAAGAAAGTCGAACTGTATCGAATGCTTAGTTTGTATAATGTTCAGATCTGGAGGGTACCTGAGTGATGCCAGTGAGTTGCATCAGTTAATATCAAAGTCTGTCTATTTTTATGTTACATTCTTCCTTTTTTCTAGATGTTCTCTTGCTGCTTTGATGGGACTTAAACTGCAAATATTAATGCTGCTACAACAATCACAGCTGATGAGAGGACTGCATATTTGAGGTTTTTCTTTGATAAGTGAGCTGTGGTAACTTAGTCTAATCTCACAATCTGAATATACAGTGTTTACACTGTCTTACATGTGAACTATGTTACCAGTGTCCAAACTCTGTAGTTGACATAGTAACTATTGTCTCATGAACCTGGTGCAAGAAAGAAAATAATGAAACCATGCAATCTCCAATTTTGTTAAAGTTCTGCCATTTAAGCTCATCAATTTTATCATTTAAGTTAGGACTTCTAATATGTGAAGTTGATCATAAACTGATACGTTTTCTTTTGTTCAATCAATAAATATGCCCTGCTTGAGTTATGAAAAGTGAAGGAACTTTTCCTGGGTTATCTAAAGAATATCACTGACTTTTGTCCTTTTTTTAAAGACAACCTTTAAAAAGTTTTACGGCAAAATTTACAGGGCCATTTCATTGTATGAATTGAATACCCTTTAAATCGTTAATGGTTCCTGCTGCCTCTTAAATTAAAGGTGCAGTTTCAGAAAATGAAATAATGAAAGAGGTGAATAATAAATGGGCATTTCAGAGGAAAAAGGATTTTTTTTCACTTCTAAATGAGTACAGTGTAGATAAGTTAGAGGCAAACTAAAGTTGTTTTTTTTTAATAGTGTGAACAACCTTTATTTGGCTGTGATGTAAGGGTGAAAAGGTAAGAACATGATTTTGGGCTTGTGGTAGTGGGTTGTTGGTTCACAGCCCGGTGAGGTTGATTCGAGTTAGTTTTGGGGGTTTTCTAATTCTATTTCTTGTTGTTTATGCAGTCGGGTACAAAAAGCCTGAAGACGTCTTTAAAAGCAGCTACAACTTCTAAAGCAGGTCATCTGTTTTTGTGTTGCTGCTGTTCCTGTTCTGTTCTGTTCCAGTCTTCACTATACCACACACTGCACGAAGTGAGTATTGTCTAATATTTATCTGGTAGGACATAAAGGACAGCGTCGTACCTGATCTTGACGTTAATGTTGTGGTGATCCTCAACTCTCCAACAGTGTGGATCATGAGCTGGATGTCCAGCAACAAACATTAGGTAGAGCACACCAACCTCCACAGTGGTGCTATGACACAAACTTGTATACCAGATGCATGATGGTTCAAGACATGCTTCATTTAAAGCCCGTCTCTGAATGCAATCAAACAACAAAAAATTGTATCCATCATTTTTTACTTATAGGGTAAAAGAGCCTTCCATGCCCCAGTGTGTAATAATTATTCCCATCTAATGGTGCGCTAATTGAATCCAAGCAACTGAGCGGTGCTCTCTGGCGCCTCGCCGTTTATGCGCGTTATACCACGACCAAAGCCATGGAGAGTCATAAATGTGAAAACGTCAACATCTTGCACAAGTTTGAGTGTCCCGTCAGGTGATGAGGTACAGAACGATATGATTCTGTTTCCTTATTGATGACGATAAGTTACAAGCATGCCATCCATGTATTTGGTACCAAGCTACTGCTAATAGCGAACGTCGTCGTGTGAAATCATTTTTTGTGATCCGAGTATATCATTAAAATAAAATAGATCCTGAAATTTTTTTATCATTCTTTGTCATATATATTTGTTCAAAGGTAACAAGTCAGCAGTATGAATTTCAAAGCGTGTGACCCTGCCTTTCTTCTGATCACAGAGGAAACATTATCCAATTCAGTGAATGTTCAGCCATCAGGTGTGTTTCCCTCTAACAGGCAAAAGGCATAATTATAATTGTAGCACTTTTATATTAGAAAAGTCCATTTTTTTATGACTTTTTACAACTTAAACCTTAAGAAAAAAAACCACCACCACACACACACACACACACACACGCGTTATGCAGCTCAACCCGAATGTTTTTAAATGATGAGACCCAAGTTGAAGGCCATAACAAGTCGGTAGCCCCGTTCCTGTGACCCATAGTTAGTCTGTATGTGTATTGAGAGCCAGTGAGCAACAGACTTTGAAACTGAGTTGACGCGTGACAAAATAATAGTTGGTGTTTATTCATTTGTTTACTTGCGTAGCCCGACCTATTTTACAGCATATCAAACCATTCAGTGGACACATGATGTGCTGTTTGAAAAAATATGTATTTATGGGTTTTTTTTTATTTATAATGGTCTTTTCTTCAGGTTTGTCATCAAGATATTCACAGTTTTCTTTTTAGCAGGGAAAGCAAATAAAACTGCTTTTTCCTGCTTCCAAGCTTAAAATAAATTTCTGATCTTTTTTTAAACCTTTTACTGCATTTGTTCCCATTCTGACTATTTGTAACCTGCATCACTCTGTGAAAGCTGAACAAAACTTAATGCTGCCTATAATTGGAAGAAAAAAAAAAATCATAATTACTTTCGTCTTTAGCTATACAATTCACTCATTCATTCCCCACAGCTCCCAGCACCCTGGACCCCATACAGGCGAGCATGATCGCTGCAAGCAGCTCTCCTCAGAGGTAATTTTGTTTGAACTAATGAGCAGTGAGAAAGGAGCCAGCTCTGGTTTTGCTTTTAAATGCCTTTGATGAATGACTCCTGTCCCAGCGGTTCGTGCTGTCATTAGCTTGACACCAGATAGAAGTGAAGTCCTAAAAGAAAATGGAAAATTGATTTACCTCAATTTTCATCCGGAGCAAACAGTTAGTCCCCGTGATCCCATGTGATGACGCTCAGAACGATTAGAAAGCTGCCTGCATGTGCTTCCTGTCACGCACTTGTGGAAAGGCGCCATTCTAATCAGCAGTTATGCCGTCGTCTCACCGCACTGCACCACAATTAGTGTGATCTAAAAGAAAGTGTACAATTCAACAGGACATGAGGATTTCTTCTGGGACTCGAGAAAAGAAAATGATCGCGAATTTATAAAAAAGACTGGGAAAAAAAAAAACACGATATTGTTACCATGGCACGTTTTGTGCACATAAATCTACAATACAAAAACACCAATGTCAATGTTCTTTTTCTTTTTTACATGCTTTATAATAGAGGCTGGTCCAAACATAATGCATTTGTTTAAAAGAAAAAAATTCCCATTAGCCATAAATAATAAAAACAAACCCAACAGTGTTACCAATGACCAAAGTCAGTCTACGTACAAAAAAAAGAAAAGAGCAAGAAAAAGAGGATTTGCTGATGCTCATAACCAGGCCGGAAACATTTCTAAAGAGTTTGGTTTCTACTACTTAACCCATATTAGTAATTGGCTTTCCAGAAATTATCTCGTTTTAAACGCAAACAAGCCTGAGACTATGTTTACCGCTCCTCCTGACTAAAATACAAAAATCCGTCAGGCTCTTGTCTCGCTTTGTCCAACTGCATGTGAAGTCCAGCACTCGAAATCTTGGTGTAATATTCTTCACCGGGCTTTCACTTGCATGAAAATGTTGTCTTGTTCCTGTTTCTTTCACTTATCCCTTTAAGGCTGTATGCATCATGCAGTTTCCTTTTGGATCATTTTATGGTAAAAACTTGGCTCAAACTCTGTTGTACTCAATATGATATAATAACTTTGATGTGTCACACAGAAATAAATGGTACATATACAAAAATTGTGTTTTGTTAATTTTTTTTTTTACAAATATGTTAAAGCGCCAAAAAAAAACCTTCAGATTAAAGAAATTAGACTTTTCTCACCATTTTTCCTCGGGTCGGGCTTTAAAGGGTTAAGGAGAATTTCAGCCTCCTCAGCTCAATGCCCTTACAGAAAAAAACATGAATTTCACATGTGGTTCATGTGAACCACATATGATTCACATGTGGTTAATCAAATATGATACACATGGGGTTTCTACGTTTTTCACATGTAACTTCATGTGAATCACATGGTTGACACATGTGGACTACAAACATTGGAGAACCACATGTTTGCATGTGTGGTCCCCATGCACATGTACATGGGGACTACATGTAAAGCCCATGTGGTTTTTCTGTGTAAGGGTGGAAAAACCTATTCATGTGTGTCATCAAGTTTAGATTATTGTAATGCCCTGTTACTGACTTAAAGTCATCTCTTTCACAACTCAAAGCAATACAAATGCTGCACACATCTCCCCTGTTTTATATTTGTTACATTGGCTTCCAATAGATTTTACAATTCATACAATTCTTGCATTAACATACAGAGAACTAAAGGGCCAGACCATATATCATATATCTCAGTTTTTAACTAAATACACTGTTGCTCTGTGTCTTCAATCTTAGTCTCAGAGTTTGTTAGTCATTCTCCGTACATGACAAGAGACCAGGGAGGACAGAGCCTTTCAGTCCGTGGCACCAAGACAGGAACAGTCTACTAAAGAGTCTACTCTTTTAAATCCATTCTTGTTCAAACAAGCTTTTTGTTGATAATCTTGATTTTCATTTTTAACTATTATTATTATATTGTGTCTTATTTAATTTTTATTTGCTGTTATGGTTTTCTTATTTGTTTTACTCATTTTATGTACAGCGCTTTAAGATATTTATTTATCCCTTAAAAGAAAACTTAACATGTGAATCTGTAGCAATTTACAGAAAGAAAAAGAGATAAAAAAAACAGTAACAGTAGAAACAGAAAAGCATACCAATAAGGAATCACAGGAATAATAGAAATGAATACAATATAACTAAATAATTTGTGACCATTTGTCTGTGAAAAACACTTCATAAATAAACTTCACTTTCTTTCTTTTTCCTCAGAGGCTGCACACCTTGAGATAATTCAACACATCGAACCTGATCAGATCGATCAACAGATATCATGTCTCTTAAGCTTCCATGTATGAAAGATCTTATAATAAAACTGTTTGTTCTTCTATTCATTATGCTACATTTGATCAAATCTATAGTATCAATATCTTGCTGCATCTATCAAGGATATCATTCATCTCAGCCACACTAGAATTCAGACCGGTCTTTCGAAAAATGCCAACAACTTGCCTTTGTTATGTTAAAATGGTGGAGGCAAGTTTCAGTGTATTGTGTAAAAAGGTCTTGCTCATTTTCTGTATCTCTGTTCTAGCAGCCTGCATGGTTACCCGAGTGGCAAGTCCCCCTCCAGGCTGTGGTGATAACGCCACCTCCTCCTATAAAGTTTGGCATTTATTCAGCAGATTACAAGAAATCAGTTACCGTCTTCAGGTAACAAGCTGTCCAAACCATGTTTTCCTCACAACCAACAAGGTATTTTGGGGGCATTGATGTGAAAAAGTTTTTTTTTGGTTTGTTTTCTTTTTTTCCCCCCTAACCCTCAGCAAAGGCAGATTACCAAAGACCAAAACAAAGAACTCAGTAGTATTCAGCAAGGGAAACTAAATTACTTTATTACAGCAAAAACAGGGGAAATCTTTGTGAAGTTTTGGCTATAATATGAGCCTTCTGTGGCTGAAAATGTATATGGACATTACAGCAGCAAAAGAAAGGGAAAAAATCTGTTTACACATATGGGGAAATTATCCTAATTGAGAAGAGGATCACATATCAATCCAAAATGAGGCAAAAATCACCATTAGGTTTTACTTTTTAATAGCACATTGACTGTTTGCCATCTGCTTTTTCTATAGTTTCATTCTCATGGTTATTTCAGCCTGAGGCAAGATGTTGTTTCAAAGTCAGCTCATCACGACAAATGACTAATGTGAAGTTGCTCTCTCTCTTAAAAGCCAAGCCCAAAACCTAAATATCATTTTTAGCTCTAAAATTGCTCCAAATCTCAGCCTTGGGAGCCTGTAAGCCTACGGGGGGGAAATCATTTTTATTTCTTCAGATAAAACCACCTGCTTGCCAGGCTCAATCAGAATTCAAGCCAAGTGATTCACATTTGATGGCCTGAAAAGCTTAAAGCAAAAAACTTTCCAGCATGAAAAGAAACTGCTGGTCCATTAGCGAAGTGCTCGCTCTGTTGCACATCTGTTAACAAGTAAAGACTGGCTGGAAAACTCTTTCTTGTATGAGCAGCCAAATCTGCAGTGCCACTGAAATAAATACAACAGAATTCCAATTACATCTGTTTTGCAAGATTATATCAGCCTTCCGCTTATACGTTTTCTCTATTTGCGCTTTTCTTTATTATAATTTCACCTGATCACCTGTAGCCATCTTGCTGATGCATGATAGCATCCAAAGACAGATTACAGTAACTGAGCTTTTTTCTGCAAGCTTTGCCTCAAGGAAACATTTATACAACTATCAATCCAGACTTTTTTTGGTTTTGTTTCTTCAGCATACAACATACACATATTTCATACACGCTAATGCAATTCAGTGAGTTTGAGCGACTTATTTACACTCCTTCCTCATCTGTGTTCTCTCTCAGTTTTCCTCTGGGAGGGTAAAGAGAACATCAAGCACAACAAACTGCGAGATACCGGATCACAGAAGATCTGAAACATCTTCAACATCCCTCCCCTCATCATATGCATCCTCATGCTTTAGTAATTACCTGACTAATTCCTTATGGTTTTCTTCCAGTTGTTACACCTGCCAAGCTTCATGCTTTTTTTTTTTTAAAAGACCACCATGAGATACATTTAAAGAATGGCTGCTTCATTTCTAACATAAGTAATGGACAAATGTTGGCATCTAATTTCTTGCAAGGGGCAGTTAGTGTACATTCACATGTATGCAATTATTGACTTTTTTCCAAGATATATAGTGTCAAAAAATCCATAATAGTGAAAATTTTATAACCGTCTCACACTGAAGGTTGGATTCTCTTTCATTTTAGTGCAGCTTCAGCTACATGTAGTGATCTGTGAACCAACTGTATGGTTCACACGTAATGGTCATTAAAAGGGTTCATGTGGAGCGCTTCCTAAATTGACCTTGATGATAAATATTTTGGCTATATAGCAGACTTGGAGTAACCATCAACCGTTTGACAGCAGAACAGTTGTATCGGTGTGAAGCTGACAGCTAATGGCTGATTTTTCTTCATAATAGACATAGCTGTAGGTGTTGTAGTGTTTATGCATGAATTCTTTTCTTTAGTGTATTACAAGGTTGAGCCTACAAATTGTGAATATCTGCTGAAATGCCGGTATAAGACTTGCAGTTAGATGTTTGTCCTGTTCAATTTTAAACAGAAGAAACTAATCAAAAAGATGCAGTAAGAAAGGAAGCACAGTGCAGTGTATTACCTGTATGTGTTCAATTAGAAGACTTCATTTAACCACAAACTTGACCCGAGGATCTAACAGTATCTGATTTTTTTAAGTTGAGCAACTTTGACCCCCTGGTAGCACCAGAGTGCTCAAGACAGACATGACACCTGATGAAGGGAATCAGACGAATGTCACAAATAAATGTGCCCTCCAAAACAAAATAAATGTAAGGAAACAACGTTTTTCTTGGGACAAATACAGTTTTAAGAAACAATTCTACTCAGAGTTCTGTTTGCTGGAGAATAAACTGAAAGTTAATCTCAATACAGAGCAGGATAGAGCCATTAATATCAGTTAAAGGTGCAACTTGTAACAAAATAAAAGGTTAACAATAGAAAAAATGAACATATAATTAAGAACTGTGTTTCTGTTGGAATCCAAATCATTTTACTAAAATAACTTGAGCGCATACCAGATCTACGACACCCATTTTCACCATGGTGTCTGTGAATGGACAAACAACTGTGTGTGTGAAGTGAGAACACTTTGAGCTTTAAAACTGCCACGCTGGCTTTGTTTGATAGGTGCCATAGAGCATTGTTTGGGATAAATAACCCCTTAAAAAGGGACATAGAAGAAAACAGTACACATGTCTACGATTTTGAAGTAATTACCTGTAATGCAGTCATCGCTGCACCTGAGGCCACTGAACCTACTCACAGATGAAAACATGTTTATGTCAAAGAATTTTGGCCACTGATGGCCACCGTCCATTTACATCTGGGCTTGGCAACTGAAGTAATTTCTATGCCCATCTTTACCACTAGATGTTAGTAATTCCTGCACACTTCCAGTCCAATGTGCAGGATAAAGTCAGAAAACACAAACACTGTAACAAGGTAAATAAAGTGAAAACTAAAAGAGCTATAAGGAGTGTTAATGTGATTTTAAAAATTTAATGTCAAATTAACACATAATTGTAATAATTTTTTCTGGTATTGGCATTGGCCAGTACGAGGGTTGATATCGCCGATACCGCCAATATCACCGATACCATGGCAGTCTAAATTAAAAAAATGAAGCTCTTATTTCAGTGGCTACTTTTCACGTGTGTTTTCATAAACCCTTAATTCAGGGCGTCTTAGTAGTTGCCCCAAAATAACACATGCATTTGTAATGTTGATTCGGATATCTTCCGGACACTCCCATGAACATCTCTAATTGAATGCATATTTAACCAAATTAAGTTAAATTTAAGCTTATAGGACACATTGTCAATTGTTGTGCCATCAACTGTTACTCAACTTGTTACAGTTCCTTATTTAAAATTCTATGGTGTTCTGTTTCTAAGTCTTATATCATATTCTGGGTATTATAAGTATTGGTGTTCATGTACAATATGCATCCTGTGTATGTCCATGTTCTTATTTCATATATTACCAATTAATCGGCCGATTTATCAGATATCAGCTTTTTAAAGCCCCCAATATTGGTATTGGCATCGGACCCCATAGAAATCCATATCGGCCGGGCTCTACTTTAGTGTAAAGAAGATTCACATCCATGCATATATTTTGCCAAAAATGTTAAATACATGATTAATTGTTCTGTTAGCACACTACTTAAATCAGATTCACTTTTAACCACAACCCTCCAGAGCACCTGAGGGGCTTTTTTATTTCACCTCAAGAAAGAACTAAAACTCAGTAAGGTATCTTTTTGTGTTATTATGGCCTGAGGGAAGCAAAGAGGTTTGATGTTTTCAAAAACAAACTCTGGACCTTAATGGCTATTAGTTGAATTTTGTTAACATTTACCCATATAAAATACATTTTAGCTGTTTTCATTTCTTTCTTTCTTTTTTTATTTATCCATTTTGCTTCATCTGTACTCCAGCCTGTAAGTTAAATATGCATTTTAGGCTTTTAGTATTCATTTTGCAATTCCTTTACTTGCCTTTGGTGTTTCCTAAATACTTATGAAGAATAAAATATGATAAAGACTTTTTAAGTTCTTTTTTCAGTCCTTCAGTACCTTGTTGAGGTCTCCATCTTTTCCATCGGAGGATCCTTCAGTGCTTTTGGCAAGGAGGTGGAGGAGCGGTAGATACTACTTTTAATGGTCCTTTTTACTTTTCATCTGATATGTAAACAGCACGAAAGATACATTATAGTCTCAACCACAACACCGTGGATATGCAGAGACAACTCCATTAGACTCTCATCCACACATTTTTAGTCTGCTGCCAGGTTACAGTTGCTAGGCCATGATTGGATAATGTGCGTTCTGTGAAAGGGTTGAACCAATGCTGAAATGGTTGGTCCTTTAAATGTGTCAAACTGAAAATACCATAGAGCTAAATATAGCCTTGGATGACTCAGGATGTATCTATTATATGACAAATGAAAATAAAGGTAAATGCTGTCTTTTTTATGTTTTATTCAATTATTTGTGTGAAAACTCTTATTTTCCCTAACAAGCTGCATCTGCATTGACCCCCCCCCCCCTCCTTTTGAAACACCAAAACTGTACGAGGGCAGAAATAACCCCATGACTATGCCTGGCGTAATATTTGTGATAGTTACAGATGACGGGATGATGGGGCCTTGGCAGAAGTCTGCTTTCTCACTTAGCTTGTAAATTTGTATGACACTTTATTGGTTTATGCAAAAAACAGGCTGCTTAATTAGCACTAACACAAGGCACTATCAATACCGGCCACATTCAGCATGCAGTGATGGCCATCATCATCGTCTCCAGGCAATGACAAAAGACAAATAAGCTACAGCAGGTTCTGCCAAGGTTTCTGAACCCCAATATGCAGACACACTAGAAGAGACACTTCTGCACTGATATTCTTCAGAAAGACTGACATATTGTTGGAACAGTCCTTGGGTGGCTCAGGGAGTGAATCTTTTCAATACTGGTCTCTCCATAACTTGACCTTCTGCATTGTGGCAGCTGGTCTTAGTTGGAGGGAATGGCCCTGGGTATGGGTGCGTGCCTGTCATCTGATATTACACACATTTACTGTAAAACATTATTCACGTAAAATATGGATAGTTTCAATCCCCAGGAAATGTTGCACATTAAAACCAGAACAATATTGACATCTAGTGGTTTCAGTTCCAGTAATCTGCTGCCAAGTGCAGTTTAGAGAACAATAGTTTTTTTTCTTCAGCTCACTGACATGATATCTTCAGCTTCATCTCTCTCAAGTCAACTCTGCAGTTTAAATTAAGCTTTGCTGAAATTAATTGAGGCAACATAGTATGGTCACTGGTACAAACAATAATATACACCTAGATGAATAAAATAACATTTTTTTAAAAGGGTGTGGAGATGGATGAAAAATAAATGCATGATTCTATTTGTTTGTTTCTTTTTCCAAATTCCTAATTGGATTTTCTTATTTAAATATAAGCTGGAAAAAAATGAGTATTTTTACGGACTTCCAGCTGCAAATACATGGAAGAATTGCAGGATTTTTGCTTGGATTTCTTGTTGCCAATTTCAAATCAGATACACTGCAGTAAAATGTGCCAATCGATTCAAAAAGTACATGAGATATGCAACATTAATTGCTTCAACCACCTGTTAAACCATCAGGATTCAGTTCTTCAGACATTAGGAACTGTAGAAAAATGCTAATTTTTCTTTCACTCTTTTTTTTTTTTTTTAGACATGAATGTCAAAGTGACAGAGACAAAATATTTGAGCTTTCATGCAATGTAGGAAAGTACATCAAGTAAGCAGTACAGTAAGTATAATGCCAGAGTGAAAATACACTTGCTTTGAATTACACGTATGCTTGATTTTCATGACAACCTCGCATAGTTTGTGTTTGTTTAAAGCATCGTTTACACACATGCTGAAAAATTAACACGGGGGCAGGGTTTGGACCAATTTCATGAGGTCTGAGGATTGACAGGGATTTTAAGACAAGACACATGGCATGCTTGTCTTAGAGGCCTTGCATACCCTTTACGATGCTTTGTTCTTTTTCTACCATGATCGGAAAATTAACCAAACGCTAACCTCCTCCATTAACACCATATTCATTCTTTTGTCCTAGACAAGCAACTGTATCCCGTCTTTCTCCGATATGCCCCTTGTAGAATCCTTCATTGACAAGCATCTTACATAAGCACTTACGTGAACATTAATGAGCCAGTTTATATATGTGAGGCCAGTGTCCGACGTGTTTCCATAACAATTCATAGCCTAGCAGCAGTGGACGGAAGCAGCTTAAATGTTAACTCAGACAAAAGTGTTATCTTTTACCTCCCCTGAGGACACGCTCTCCAATGAGGGAAGCCAAATGACCAAAAAAGACCTGATCACTGGAAGACCAAAAATATGATTGAGTTTGTTCTTGTTTAAGTTGGCTACCTCACGCATCCTGCATTTGTTTAGAGTGTTGGTTGTGCTAATCCTCAGACATTAATGCTATGCGTACACATAATTAAATATGGAGGCGATCAGTCTACTTTATTTTTAGCTGTGCACTTTCATAGATGAGCTCAATTATCGCCATAATTGTTGTCATAATTATGTTCTTTTGTATTGGCATGATGTAAACACTGAACATGAAAATTATAAAAGGTCATCATTATTATAGTTGTGTTTTTGTTGTGTGTTTTTTTTTTGTCATCTTGTATTGTCCATCTGCCATGTTGTGCCGAACAAAGCAGAGTGGATATGATGGAAATAAAGCTTTATGGATTTACAGCCCTCCTTTATGCTTGAGTATTGTTCTTTATTTTGACTATTGCTCAGTTACCTCACAAGGGAAAACAAAGGAAAAGGAGCTAAGGTGATAAGGATGGAGTAAAGAGAAGAAAAAGGAGACAAAAATAAACCAGATACAACCGGCTGCTGCACCTGTAAAAAAACGTAACTGAAAACATCCTTCGGCCTCTGTAAGAAAACAAAGCTGAAAACCATCAGGAGCACTTATAAAAAGACAAGCTAAAAAAAAAGAAACATGAATCACAACAGCAATCGCCACAACACCAGTAACAAATATAACAAAATCTTTTGAAGTTGATTTTGATATTACAGTAGAAGAAATGATCGATGCAGAGCTGTATTTAGGAACCGAAATTAAGGATGCTGTCCCATTCTGACTCTGCATGTATCCTCTGGCAGCAGATGAACAACATCTGTATGTGATGTCCTTTAGAAATAGGAACAAATCCACTAAAGACCTGCCACAGGACCTGAGGGATGCATCTACACCTTTAGCTGATCCATCTACTGCTGGCTGAAATTGTATCAGAAATCGTGGCTGTCAAGAGGCCATTCAGGGAAACGGGGAGAAATCGACTGACGTATGCCAGATAACACAAGAATTAGACTAAAAATCAGTGGCAACAGGTCTGATGGAGGGATGAATCCTCCCCAGAGCCCAGACCTCAATATCATTGAAGCAGTGTGGGATCATCTTGACAGAAAACAGACCAAAAACGCAGCCGATGTCCAAAGAGAAGCTTTGTTAAGTTCTTCAAGAAGCCTGAAGAACTTTTCCTGAATATTAAAAGAATGCTTCTCTAAGAAGGTTCAGGCTGTGAATAAAGGTGCTTATACCAATACTGATTTTCAAGTTCATTAAAACTGTACATAACCTGCCCCCCCACCTCCAGTTTACCATCTACATTAACACTTTTCAATAAATCACTGCACCTATTCCATCCCTGCAATATATATAAAGAAGTAAGAGATGATTCAGGACTTTTCTACAGTCCTATCTTTAGATTTCTACAGAACATAAAAAATGTATTAGTTAATAAGGTAAGCTCCCTCTGCTGCTAGTGTTCTGTGTTGTAAATAATAAGTGGATGTCCAGATATCAAACTGAAATACAATAATGTCAAGCCGTGCCTATTTATGACTTCTGGTGTTGGTGCTGACCGAATTACCTGATGCTTATAATGAAATATTTAAGATACTGCTGTCAAAATATCCTCAAGCACTATATGATACATTTCTCAGGTAGAAGGCTCTCTCTTATTCCGTGCATAATTCTCTGTGGACTGGAGGGTGATGCAAGTTGGCTGCAGCCACTTGTCAAGACATTCAAGAGGCTATTTGTTATTCCTGGTCTGTGAGAGGGGCTGACATTCCCCATTGGCAATTGAAGCACATCTAGCGGTGCCCTCTGCCCCCATCATCTCCTGTGGTTTGCTCAGTTGAAATGGGACGTGGCTCACAGGGGCTTATAGAAATTCACAGGGGAACTCCTGCAGGACCATTTTGAGGAGTTTTCTGACAGATGTGCCTCAGCACTGGGACCTCAATCTCCTCCAGAGACTGGTGGATCACCTTATTACATACATTTACTCATGAAATGGAAGCAAGAAGATAATATTTGAAGTGAACAAGCGTGATTAAATATGTCCATGCTTTCATTCAAGACATGGACAGAAGCTGAATAAATCAAATATTATAGTCAGAATCATTTGAAGATGGATGTATGGGTTTATATGCTTTTCTTTGAATCAATAATATTGTTCTCCACTGGCATAATCTAGTTCCTATTAATAGTACTTATTCTACTATTTCACTGAAAATCCTTTTAATCCATGCACTGCTTAGTCAAAAACACAAACACACATCTTTCACTTATTTAAACCCCTCGTTTATTTTTGCCTGTGGCAAAACATAGATCTACTAAAAATGAATGCAAACACCATGGATTCAAAGAATTATGAATTAATATGAAGACACGGTTAAGGAAATAACTGATTTAAAAAGATGGAAAAGACAAGATGCTAAAATGTGGTGAAATTTCAAATAAAAACACAATCAAAATAAAACACTAAGAAGTGCAGCAAGCGCTCAGTTCACCCACAAAGCATTAGTTTGATAAAAGAAAACTTTCATTTACCTCAAGTTCCAGCTCAGTCTGTCCTGCTACTGTTGACTAACTGGGTGTCACGAGGTTGAAAATAAAGTCAGATAACTTGGACCATATCACATTAAAGCCAGAGCATTAAGCTAAAATGTCAAGAAAGACTGTTGAGTTAAAGAATTTATAGGCAAGGAATCTGATAATGCATGCTAAGGTGCATGGATGGAAGTTACTGTAGGGTTGTGTGTTAGTGGTCTTTATATTTTATTCAGTTTTCAATGTGTCAGTGGGTTTTATGCTTCTGCATAACTGTATTTATTTATTTATTTATTTATGTGCTGTATTATGCTGTAAATGTAATCCTTAAGAGTCATATTGCAGGTTTCAGCACAAAGTTTAATCTGTTTAAAATCATCAAGCCTTGTTGAAATGGAATGATAATAGTAAAAAACAGAGTAGAAGAACAAAAAGGGCCCTCTGGAAAATTTTCCTTGGGACCCCAAGAGGCAGTTCAAGAGGCATAAGTGTCTCCCCCCACACAGCAACGGGATCCACAAACCATGCTGTCATGCAGTGGGATTAACATCGAAACAAGAGCAAGAAGTTGATCTGCGACTAGAGCGTTAAATAGATGCCCTATGCTGAACAATGATACAACATTCATTGTGGACATAATGATGCTGATTTTAACCAGTTACTCCATCATGTGTGATGCTTATCACAACATCCAGCTTGAAGTAACAGTATGCAAATGAGGACCCAGGTCTGAGAAGGTAAAATAACGCAAAAATATGCTGAACTGAAACTAAAAATATACTCCCCCCAAACAACACTTTTGTTCACCACTCAGTGCTTTAGAGTACAGGCAGCATTCACCCACTCTCACACATTCACATTTAACACTTCTCATATCCCTGTTCGACACAAACTCTCACACTGATGAATGCCTGAGGGAGCGTGTCTCCGCAATGATTGGTCAGAGAGAATTCTCACTTGTGGGTTTAATGGCAATATCTCGACCACAAAACGGAAGTCCTGCATACACCAACACCAACACTCTTATCTCTGAAGAGAGAAGTTGTTTAAAAATCTGTTCACAGAGTTTTCAAATCTGGGGGTATGGACTGCAAAACAAGACAAGGATATCCAGTACATGTACACGGACTGCATATCCAAGTGCATGATTTATTAAGTGACACTATGGACTTAAGCGTCGCTCTGTTTCTGTCTGCCGACGAGAGGAAAGCTCTTTCCATCACCTACAGTACAGAATGGAAACTGTGCAAAAGCAAAGTCCAGAAATGTAACCTTTTCTCATCCTGATCTCATTTAAGGTATACTTAAGTATTCAATTAGAAATATATTTTCTAAAAAAAGAAATAAATGGACTTTTTCCTATATTAATTAATGTTCTTTGCAGCATTTCTTTGCAGACAGCATTGGACCAAGGATTTTAGATGTTTCGTCTAATCTAGCTCATTTAACAAATTGTACATCCATACATTTTTGCACTTCAACCGTACAATACAGCTCAAAAATTAAAAAAAAAGAACAGAGTAAGAACAATTCTGGAGTCAGACATTACACATGCATAGCCCATAATGAAAATATGGCTTTCAAACAGTGCATTTACCCTCCCTGCCTAATTACACATTTCACTAAAAAAGAATAAACCATTTTTCTCAAATATTTTTGGAAATAAATTATGACCATTTACAAATGAAAACAAATGTCAGCAAATTAATCAACACATAATGCATATTTTCAAACAAGTTGTATTAACTTCAGAGATAACCTAATGACTCACTCTTGTACCATATTCATCAGGAAGGAATCAATATTTGGAATATAATGCCCGTTTTATAGGTGACATTTAGTTAATGAAACATTCAACTCACACCCAAGCAGAAAGGAGAAATGTACAAAATATAATTTCACTTACAATCAAAGAAGCTTCGTATATTATAGATATACCCCAATCTGTGCACCAGAGTTAGAACCAAATTAATCACACGAGAGCTTGATACCAAAGACCTTAATGCAGACTTGAGGCATCACTCAGACCTCAGTCCCAGCAGTAATTATGTTTCTACTCACCGTCACTGCCAGTAGCCATGTTATTCCTCGAGAGCACAACAAATTGGACTTCAAAACTCATCATCACAATCCCGTCACAATCTCACAACCTGTTATGGTTAAATACATAACGGGGTTAAAAGTGACATGGTTGGGATTTTTTATTCAAAATGATGCCACTCTGAATACCAGAGAGACAGAGCATGTGGTATGCATGAGATATATTCTTGAAATGACATAAATGTTTTTAATAAATAAAAGTTTTGTATGTTTTTCTATTTCATGTTGAGTCATTGAGTTTTACAACCACAATATCATAAGGTAAATTACCAAAATACAGTAAAATAAGGCAGTTACTTGGCCATCTCTATTGTCCTGTTGTCCAAAAGACTTCAGTAATGCCAGTTCCTGATGTTTATGCTCATATGGATCACACCATTGCTTTTATGGGGGGAGGCTCATGTGTGCAACAGGGTTGAGGGGTTACCCAGGTACAAAACTAAATGTTATTTTAATAATTATCAGTTTATTTTGACAAAAAAAAAAACATTACTGGTAAAAAATAAAAATAAACTAAACACACAAATAGAGGTTTATGTTAAAATCAATATGTGTGGACTTTTGTGTGTACACTTTCACTTTAGGGGGCCTTAAACTGTTATCATGGAATGACTCAGCAGTTATACAGCTGAAGTCATGTTTAAAATGTTTTCTAAGAGACTGTGATGAGACTTAGAGAATAGTATATAACATAATTATCATATTGCTAATTATGCTGACACAGAAGTGTAATGGCTTTTTCTCAATGCCCGTAGCTAGCTATAAATATGATCATCATCATAACATTTAAGTCCTTGATATGATACATGGTGTACATATTTTCATCACATGAAAAAAAAGCATGGACACTCAATAGGACTCAAAAACGGTTTGTGCTTGGAGCTTTAAATTACCAGCAACTTAAGAATATACCTGTGTCCATTAGCATCTTCTCAGTTAAAAGGGAAGGAAGATGTAATAACAAATGGCTCGTTCACTGCAAGTAAACAATGGAGCAACAAAATTTTATGCAATCTTGAGTTTTCTGTTTTTACTTTAGTGTCCAAACCTAATTCGGTTTTCACAAGAATCTGTACAGTATGAGCAGCAGGAGAGGCAGCGAGCTGTCCAGCATGTTGTACTGCAATGCATCCTACGTCAAGTTCTCTCTGTGGAATGGATGGTCCGAGTTAACCGAGACCCCTGGTTTTCAAGCAGACCAGGGTTAGTTTATTTGGTCTGCACCAGAGTATCGGCATTGACCGATACAAGCGGGATGAGATTGATACTTTTCTTGTAGAAGACTTTGGGGGCAAAAAGCTAAAGAATATGAATAAGAGCCAAATGAATTGAAGGTTTTGCTTTTGTTTAGCTAATTTGCATTGTTGAATTTATTTTTCTCAAACAATTTTGAGAGATAAAAAGGAATAATTATAATTATTTTAAGATTTTGTCACGTTGTTGATGTTATTTTATATTGTTTACAAACAAAAATGCTAAGATTTAAATTTCTTTGTTCTGCCGTTCATATTGTCAATTAAAAAAATACTTTTTTTCATTATGATCAGAGTTATGATCAATAAATCAAAGGCATAATCATTTAATGATTGTGAAATTTCAGGCAAAAATGTATCAGTATCAGTATTGATATCAGTATCAACGATACTTTCCCTGGAAATATTTGGTATCAGATCGATACCAAAATTTGCAGTATTGCCCATCCCTAATGTACTGTGGTCGGACCAATCTGTATTCCAGATCTTTGTTGGAAGAAATGGAGCCCATGTGATCCAGACCAAACCAAAGACCATAAGGAGTATCAAGTTCCACTGTTTTTTAGAAGTTTCCTGCTTCAACACACGTGATTTAGATTAATGGCTCATTAAAAAGGGATACTGTGTAACTTTTGGCCACTAGGAGTCATAAACCTGTAATTTCTCCCAAAATTTAACTTTTGACCCAAATATTAGATTAATGTGAGTATTAATTGATGATTTCTGGGGTCAATACAGTGTTTGACACTTGACAATGCTCCGAGGGGGCTGCCCTCTTCAGAAACCAGACATTGTAACTTTGCACGAGTGGATCCGTCTCTCATGGGATCATGTGACCTGGAGCACTTTGCTCTACAGCTATAAAACACAGTGGGCTGTGCTTCAT
>JBBBVU010000021.1:3579930-3606221 GCA_037177055.1 Atherinosoma microstoma | reverse complement strand
CTCTCATGGGATCATGTGACCTGGAGCACTTTGCTCTACAGCTATAAAACACAGTGGGCTGTGCTTCATGCTACTTTCTCCTTGAAAGTTTGTCAAATCTGTTAACATGGTGTCTGAGGAGCCCGGAAAGAGAAAGACAGTTTAATCTTGCAATAGTTTTGTGTGGCCTGTGGGAAGTTGCAGGTTTAGCCCCCTAGTGGCCAAAAGTTACACAGTATACCTTTAACAGGCTTTACAGAATTTCACACGAGCTGTTGGAGATCCATTTTATTTGAATCAGATGTGTTGGAGCAGGGAAGCATCCAAAACTTGCTGAACAGTGGACTTCAAGGACCATATTTGCTGATCCCTGATCTAGACCTTCATTAGCAACAAGTCCAAAGGGCCTGTCTCCGTGAAAGTGAAGGGCTGTATCAGTGCTGCTGGCAAATTACACTTTTGTGATGGCAACATTGATGGATAAAAGCCTATCTTGATTTTAGGCCAATATATGCTACCATTAAGACCACATCTCTTCCTGAGACATCCATTCAGTTTTCAACAATGCAAAACCACTTTCTGGACACATTATAAAAAGGCATGGCTGAGGAAGAAGAGGGTACTGGACTGGCCCAGTTGATGGTTGCCATTCTCAACCTTGCAAGAAGGCAGTATGTTGTGGAATGGGCTTTTCTATACCCGTCTTGATGGTTACTTTCATATTGTTTCAACCAGTCATGCACCTGCCAGTGTTTGTAACTAGTCTCACACTGCATTATTTGGAGCCTTTGAAGGACACGTTTGTCTCTGCCAGCATCTGTCTGATCAGTCAAAGTCCAAGAAGGTACAATTATTGCAAATATTACAAAAAAAACTAAGAACCTCTTAAGGGTGAATCAGATTGACTTAATATGTGTAGTTATTAAATATGGGAAAGATACCCTCCCTTCCTTTTGTGTTGGTCCAGCTGTACAACACTGCCATTCTGTCAGTAGTGACACCTACTGTTTAGATTGCAGCGAGTGGAGAACACTTCAAGCTCCGGTATAAACAACGTCACAATTCACTTGCACACCGACTTATCTTTCTGGAATAATCCAATTTTAAATGTATGCGTTTGTGCACTTTTCCTGCAGCCAGTAAGAGTGAGAGAAAATGAAAACATAAAAATACACCCTGCCTGGTTTTTTTTTAATTTTTTTTATTTGTTTTCTTTTCATGCTTTTAAAATGTTGCTGCACGGTTAAAAAGTTTGAACTAATGTAGCTGTGAGTTATGAATAATGCATCCTATTTATTATTAACGCATAGTCATAAATGCATTATTCAATGTGCAGAGAGCCTGGTGTTCATTCATACAATCAAAGCTTCAGTGGAACAATGACATTTAGTTTATGAATGGTTAACCACCAATTCCGGAGGCTCCGGCTGACCAGCCATCCAAAATCATTTCGAAGAGGACAGAGTTTTCTCTTATTTCCCCTCAGCTTAACTCGTCTGACTGCAGTTCAACCACAAGCTCTGTTAATGAGCTAACACCTCCTCTCTGGATTATCACACTCTTATGAAGTGGTGTCAATTGCATGACCAGAAGACAACTCTCTTGGGAGCTTTAATGAACAGACTGGACAGCTTTCCCATATCTTTAAGGGACCCTGAGGGCAAAAGGACAATGGCAGGGCAGCTACTGGCCAGTAAATTCGACACCAAATGAATCCAGTGGGGATTTGCACAGAGATGAAATGCTTTGCCTTAGCAGAGTTTAAACAGGGTCTGTGAAGAGCTTCCAGGTGGACTCTTGTTTGAATGAGCAAACAATGGTTACAATAAATCCTACATTGATTAATCAGATTTATTTCAGCCTGATGTGCTTCCCATTGTGGCTCTCTAGGTCACATTGACTCTGTTTACTTCCTCATCACACTAAATGGCATGTAACAGGACAAAAGGTACAAGCTTCCTGTAGCTTTTCCAAAACATCTATCAAAAGTATTTGTTTTCACTCTGACAGAAAGGAAAAATGGAATCCAAATATAGAAAAAAATAATTCATATCAGACTGTTGAAAGCTCTCTGCCTGGAAGTTATAGCACTTATGATATTAAAGCACACAAGATGACTGCTTTTTGGAAAAGCTTTTACTCCAGATAGAATGAAGCAGCGCATTATTGTCTGGTCAATGGTGACTTCAAATGTGTTTTTACTGTAATATTGTCAAATGTCTGCTCCTCCTTTCTGTTACACTTTTGCAACAGAAAAGAAGGAATATGGAACTGAGGAGTATATTTGTTGCAGTTTTTAAGAGGAATCTACAGTCTATGGTCGTTTCCATCCGAGTCTCCTCGTCATGATGCTCCACAGTAGTTTCAGTAGGAGACAGATGTGGACTGCAGTCAAGTCAGTCAAGCGCGTGCACACACACACACACACGTTGGAAATCATGCAGAATGAGCTCTGCTAAAATAACCACAGACTTCACCTTGATGGTAGCACGACTCTCCAAACATCCAATTTCCACCTTTGCATCAACGGTACCCTAATAACATCAAAGATGCTGGATTTTGCAGCTTCCTCTGATAACAACCTCAACTTTAACACATAGAAGCAGCTGAAAAACAGTACACATGTCCACTCTTTTTCTGACATAAGCTGGCATCCAGACAACTCTCTGGTGTTTCTATGAAGAGTTGATGTACAGCTTCGTCGTTGTACGGGAGTTTGCCAGAGAGCTTGAAGGACTCACTACCATCCTGGTTTCCACACAGAATCCCCATCAGTTCATAGTCTTTAAGTCCAAACAAAAACAAAAACAAAATTGATTCCAAGATATGAGTTAATGCTTTGTTGATTGGATTATAGAACATCCCATAAGTCTCCACTGCTGCATTTCTTCAGTTCTCTTAAGTCTGAAGATTTACATAAAATCTTCTGTCGTCATAAAATAATCCTAGCTGCTGGGATCAAACCGATCTATAATTATAGAGAATCAGCTTTTTAACATAATTAGTAATTGCAATCTGTCCACAGACATAGCAGGAGCAAAGAAAATGACTGAATCACAACAGTGACTTTTGCAACTTGACCCATGGTGGGTCAAAATGCAGCAATGTTCCTGCTTCTGCAACCTATTGCAACCCATGCAATTACATGTTGTCTACCAATTCCTTCCAGAGAAGTTGTGCCTGCTGTTTTCCTAACTGATCCAACTCCACTAAGTCCTCCGAACAAACTACCAGTCATGATCTGTGCAGTTTTGTTGTTGCCTGGTTTCTGTCTTCGTTCCTGTTTTATTTTGTGTATTTTTGTTTGCTTTTTGCTTCCTGTTCATTAGTTCACCTGGTTTCATTTGTTCATTAGCTTCACCTGTTCTTTATTAATCTTCCTGTGTGTGTATACCCCTTGGTTTCCTTTTCAGTTTGCCAGATCATTGTTGTGTTTTCCCCAGTGTCATTTCATAAGTCGTTTCTTCTGTTAAACCTTTGTTTTGCACTGGTCTGCCTCTCTGTGCTGCATTCGGGTCAACATTATCTCTGAACCGTGACACTACCAAGTGGTTGGTTCGGGTCAAACCGCCAACACAGTGGTTTGTATAAAAAGGTTAGAAGTCCATCTCCATGATGTTTGAAACAAGAAACCACCTGCAGTCTTCTATATCAAAGACCAATGTTTTATAAACTACACCAGAGGTGCCCAAGTCCAGTCCTCGAGAGCTACAATCCTGCAACTTTTTGATGCATCCCTTCTCCAACACAACTGAGTCAAATGAATGGCTCATTACCAGGCCTCTGCAGAGGTGAGTAACATGCAAATGTGGGAATTCAGTCATTTGATTCAGGTGTATTGGAAAAGAGATGCATCTAAAAGTTGCAGGATAGTAGCTCTAGAGGACTGGACTTGGGCACCTCTGGACTACACCATTCATCCCACTCTCCTTCCAGCACAGACTTTACAGCTCTGCATAGTCAGCTGACTTCCTGTCATCCTCCAGTCATTTACTAGCCATCACTTCAACTTGGAGAAGTTTTGGGGTATTGCCTGAAAGGATTGATGCAATTTCACACAACAAACAAAATATGATAAGTTTTCATTTTAATCTTCTGACATGGATGAGAAATGCTGCATAAACAGATGGGTTTTTTTTTTTAAATGTAGAGGTTCATGAAAGGTGATGCATCTTATGAAGCACACTGTCTTTTACTTCTGTTTGCTTCTATTGGGCCTCATTCACCTATCTTTAAAATAATTTTCTAAAATTGTGAACAAAACCCTCTCAGATATATGACCAAGTTAGGTCGACAGTATAATAGCTTGTATCTTTCCTCTTAGACCAGTGCTTCTCAATCCTGGTCCTTGGGGACCACTGCCCTGCATGTTTTAGAGGTATCTATACTTTAACACACCTGACTCAAATGAGGTTCAACTAATCTGGATCAGGTGTGCTGGTGCTGATGCGTTGGAAAGAACTAAAACATGCAGGGCCTGGTCCCCGAGTGCCAGGATTGAGAAATATTGTCTTAGACTGATGAATGTTAATTTTCATATAAGCTTAAAGGATATGCCAGATGGCCGTTTGCTGATTGAAAATACCCATTTTAAAATAAAATGCTTTTAAATGACCAAAAGTTTTTTAAACCTGACAATCATTACTGTAATCTTATTATTTAATGAACTGAACAGCCATTTCAACCATATGGTTGCAAGTCTCATGAATTTATACGTTAATTAAATCCCAGTTAACTAGTTAACAGTTCTCCAGTGGTGGTTGGATTCAGCTGTTCCCTGCAGAATTAAACCACCTTTCTAAAATGTTTTCTTCAACTTGTCAAGAACACGTTAGCTTTGGTCATGTCGAGTAGAAATGGATGGACGTGTATACAAGCAAGACCTTTTAAAGTAGCACAACATCATTTTCCCACCTTAAACCTCCATTTTTCTGACCAGTTGTGATGGCATACTGCACCCCCAAGCTGAGAAACTGAACTTCATTTTTTTTCCTTTAATCCCATTGTGGAACATCAAATGACAGCTGCATTTTGTTTTATAGCACCGCTTCACGCACCAGCAACTGCATACTACACCCTGGTCATCGGACTGACACCATGGCTGATTAAGCAAAGAAACACAAGAGCACGTTTTCTAAGGAAGTGAGGGAAAGAAAGTGATCGATTGAGAGGTATGATAAGAGTCAACATTGGACTGACTTTTACTGGCTGGAGAGAGCTCAGAGAAGAAACAGGAAGCCAAATTGGCTCCCCCTAACTAAGACTGAAGACTGGGCAGGGCGAAGCCAGAGGAAACTCTGGTGGAGGCCCACAGCGGTCCTGACTTGCAAATGGGTCGTCCGACGTGGGTATAGGGGCAAAAGACTAATCGAACAGCTGTAGCTCAGATGGAAGAGCAGTCGCCTGCCAACCAGACGGTCGGTGGTTCGCTTCCCCTGACTACATGTCAAAGTGTCCTTGGGCAAGACACTAAACCCCACCTTGCCTCCCAATGTGCCTATCGGGGGTATAAATGTGTGTAGAAACACTCAGTATTCAATATAAGTGCTGTATGAATGGGTGAATGTGATATGTAATGTCAAAGCACTTTGATCGGTCACATGACTGGAAAAGCGCTATACAAGTACAGTCCATTTACCATGAAGTGTGAAAATCTGTCAAGGTTTAGTAGTAGAGCTTTAAGTGCATATTTAGGGTCCCTGAAGAGTGCTTCAGTCTAAATGGAATCCACGCTCGACAGACAACTACCTGAAATTCAACAAGGCATTAAGTACATCTCATATTCTCCAACGAGATGAAGACATCCTCATATCCATCTCAAGACATGACTCCACTTTCCCAAATTCTCCAACATGATTTTGTTTGTATGCAGCACAGCTTCCTGCAGAGGAGAACAAAGAACACCAGGTGGAAACATGATGGATTGTCTTCCTACTGTGTTCAAAATGACCAAAACAAGACAGGCACTTTGCAGGGCAGTCAGTGCATCCCACTCTTCTTGTCGACTTAAATCACAAAGTGGTGCAGCCGCGCCAGAAAACGCCCTCCACTTCAGACACCATAAATTCCTTCCATTTTCCAAATGAAACTGTGATGCTGAGTGTGAGCAGGAACAGGATGGCAGACAGAGGAAGTGCAGTTAAAACGTGGGAGGAACACTCATAAAAACAAAAGCAATGCCCAACAAACAGATTAAAGTTCTATTTGCATGCATGAACCCTGAGTATTTATAACTCTTGCAGGTGCTATTGTAGCTGGATTCAATATTAAAGCCATTTTACAGCTGTGACTCGTTAAAGCAGGAAAAGCACAGAAGTTGAACATGGGACCACAAAATGTTCAACAAAAAATGAAATATTTCTTTTCTGCTCTAAATAAGGTCATGTTAGTGACTGTAGGTGTAAATCTGCCTTCACAACATGATGCCCTGAGCTAGTTGTCTTCTTAACCTTGTTTCCACACAGCATGTCCAATTAAGTTCTCCACACTCAAAGCACAGTAATGTTTGAGGTTTTATTGACAGTCACTTTTGGAAACTTTCAACTATAACAAATGCCTGTTTTGTTGTTATTTTTGTTTTTTTTTAAAAGCCTTTTGGCTCCGTCTCTTATAAAGCTTTTCCTCATTAAAAGCAGCAGAATCTTACCAAACCAGCCATTTAGTCATCTTGCCACAAGCCATTTTTTGTAAAAATCCCCCAGAATACAGTGTGAAAACATTAAAGGTGAAGCATAAAATCTCACCTTTGTAATGATGAAGCAAGTTGCCACGCGTGGCTTCATCTTTGTCTCGGTGTGGTGCGCTCAGCCTCAGGTCTTCTGCAGTGTTCTAGCTTGTGCTTATTTAACTTCAGCAAAGACTTCCAGGATCATCCTGCAATTCAAACTAGCTAACTACTGTTAGAAGTGAGTCATTCTTCACCACAGGTTCTTCATCTGCTCTTTTCAGTTCAGTGAAGAGTCCATTGCTGCCCCCTGAGGGCAGGAAACGGCCACTTTCTAGTACTCAACCTCTCATCTGGTGAGAGTTTCCATTTCAGACAGCCACAAAGGGCAACAATGTGTTTATCTTACCTTATCTCAGTCACCAACTTATTCACACAAGTAGCCTCGTCTGAAGTGCTTGCTATTATTAATTCGGTTTTACGAGAGAAAATGCTTAAAACAAATCAAACAGGCCAGTCTTTTTGTCTGTATCCACCAATCTACGTTGACGTCTGCAGTTTTTGTAGAGGACAGGGTAATGAAACAATATACTTCAACAAACAGAAAATCCTCAGCAAGCTTCACACTACATCCCCCTTCTGACTCTCATCCAGGTTAACGTTGACCTGATGTACTGTCGCAACATGCTACCTCGTCAAAACATCCTACCACCGGCTGAATTTCTCTGCTAGCTCATCAGAAATCATCATCACAGGTGCTAAAAAATCAATAGTGAATGTATTTTTGCAGGTAGAACACCTCGAGAATGTAAATGACCCCATCAAAGTTTTCTACCTTATACATTTTTGAATGTAGGATGCCTCAACGGTATGAACCCATTAAAGTATGCCACCTTATATTTTTATGCTGGTAAGATGCCTCGACTGTTCAAATAAAGAATGTTTTATTAGACTATGTAATGATGGAAAACTCAAAATAGTTTAAATATACAATTTCTATGAAAATACACAAAATATACATCAAATGAAAGTTAGTTTATTTTACAACACGGAGATACAGCCATTCAAAAGACTTGCTCCATCTTATTTTTTGATTCTTTTTTTTCTCCTTTTTTTTTAGTTCAATCAGGGTTAACTCATTTTTATTAAGGAAATAATCACTGGTGGCAATTATGAGGAAAGATTTGGATCAGAATGATTTAAACTCACACACCCCACCATTACACTCTGATGGTGGAAATTTGTTCTAAAATATTGGTTATGATTTAATTTGGCTTGGGTTTTTATTGTAACCATTCCACCAAGTGGCTCCATATCTCCATGCTTTGACAGTGAGATCTCTATTTTGGATTTTCTCTCACCAAAAAACTTTGTGCCACAAAAAAAACTAAACAGGCTAAAATTTTCCATGCAAAACAACGTCACTCCAAAATTTTCCACAAAAGAACATTTTAGTCATGCGAAAATTTCACAATATATAAGAATAATAAATAAAAGAAACTATGTACCTATATAAAATCTATGATACAAGTTTTTTATCTAAATATACAGAAATACAGGAAAAATATAAATAAAAATAGAATAAACCTGAGCAACATTAGTTCTCATTGTTCATTTAAAAGGGCCGTTCAAAAGAATAGATTCGTTCATGAATGCCACATCTCTCGTAGGATGACATGTTAAAACCCCTGCAGCCTACAGTCCACATGATGTTGAAGTCATCATGATTTATGCAACCAGATGACTTTTTCTTCTTGCTGTGCCACAGGAGCTTCATCAGAATGGGACTACTCGGGGCCCATTAGTGAATCTTGAGCACCACTGATGCTGTCGCAGGTTGTCTATCAGTGGACCACTGTTAGATACTAACAAGGACAAACTAGCAGACATATTTCCTTCCTTGTCAAAGCAGCTCTGATTCTTATGATTTCTCATTTTTTCTGCTTTCAACACAACTTCAAGAGCCAACTGTTGAGCTGCACATATTCCCCACGCTGAATGGACAGCATAATTAAGGTTATTTAATGTGTGGCTGATAAGTGTATGTTATATGGAAATTGTTATAAAGGTGTATCACCCACATATAGAGGGTTAAAATGTAGGCTGTTTGTAATGTATGTGTAAAGATTACAGCTATGTGTGAAGGCCTCAATTCTTTTACCAAGACCCAGAACACCACTTATCTCATTATGTTGCTCATAAGTGTGCAAAAGGTGCAAAGCCAGGGTTAAAAAAAAAAAAAAAGTAAAAAAGCAGCATTTTATTAAAGAAACCATGCCCAAGCTGGTAAACATATTGGACACCTTGTACACATTCACTTTTCATTAGCTCTGGTGTCCACACTGTAAGAATCTTTTGCAATAAAGATGTGATAGCACAAAAAACAAACAAAAAAAACATTCTGCTAATAGACAAAAACCGACTCCAAAAATCGATGTAAATATGTTAGTAAAACAGAGTCTGGTTCTGAGAGCTTCAGTTTTACACCATTAGATATAACACATTTATTTACAACTGTAGCAGATATTTGTTTTCTGAAAGCGACGAAAAAAACCAAACAGTTCAGGCAAGTTATAGCCAGAAGGTGAAGAAAATAGGACACGGAGCCTTAACATGCTGTTGTAATTATTTCAAATTGTGACCATGAACAATGAAATTGTGAACACACTAACTACTCATTATCAAGCTCATCTTGTGAACTTGAGACAAAAAACAAAGTCTTGTGATAAGTTGGTTCTCTCAAAAACACCAAAAAGCAGATGTGTTCAAATATGATAAACATCACATGAAAAATGAGCTTTATGATCTCATGATAACGGCATGAAAGCAAATTATGGCCGGCGTGGTCTCTCTCAGCTCTCGCAGTCCACAGCGTTGTTGCATCAGAACTTGGAATATCTCCGTCACCCACCAGTGCAGGTATTCTGGGACAAGGATGGTGGTCCAATGAAATGACCAGATTTAACTGTGCATGCTTTTTTTGCATGAAATGCAGGATCAACTAGGGTTGGGCGCATTGATACTTTGGAGTACTTCAATACCAGACGTGTGAAGAGACTCGGCCCACACCAGCACCACCTGAACAACCACCCCTTGAACTGTGGCCTTAAACTGTTCCCCAACAGCCCTGCAACACGTTCTGAGACGTTCACACGACCCCAAAACACAGACAACTACTTTGAGAACCCATTTATTCACCTGTTTGAGCAAAGTTCACAATTTCTTTTACTCAAGTTTCCTGTGACTATGGGTAGAAGGCAGTGGGCATGAGGACATGCCCAGAAAGTGAACAAAACACACACAAAGAAGTTTTAACAAGAGAGCTGCGACAAATGTTTTAAAAAGTCAAAGAAAAACAACATTCAGGAGACTTTACAGGATTTGATTTAATCCAAAGGATTTCTGGGGGAAAAGCTGTAGAGGAAGAGCTCATACAAACACTTCACTGTACAAACAGATTTACATTGTGTAGGAACATGATGTATGGTCTTTCCCTGCAGTCCTGCCTCTGGTATTCTGTATGACAAACAGTGGAAGATGAGGTTGCATCCCAACTCTGCTCCGGCGCTCTGCAGCATGTTCCAGCTGGCCCACAGAGGTGAATTAAAATAAACCAATCACAGAGTGCTGTTAAGAACTACAGGTAAGCTGAACATGGAATACGCTCTAATACTTTTATCACATTGTGATATAAAATTTGGAATGCAGAAGAGAAATGTGGGCGAACTGAACAGGATAAAAGCAATCTCATCAGGATGTAGAGTTGGGATGCAGGTTGGCATAGAAACGAGAAGGTTTGCATTAATTTCATATCTGGAGGATGTTGCTCAGAGAAGATGGCGAGCTTGGCATCACCAACCTTGTGACGAGGCAGGGAGCGCCATCTGGCAACATTTCAACACGCCCTTTGATTCTGTAAAACCTTTTTCTTGTTCCTGATAATAAAATCAAAAGCATGAAAATAAAATGAAAGTATATATAACTCTTTCAAGTCCATTTTATGTATAATTGACATTTTGTTCTCATTCTTCTTCGCTCTCGTTTTCATGCTCCATGTCCTCCTCTCCGTTTGCTTTGGGTTCTGTTCTGCTGTCGAGATCCTCATCTTCCTCAGAGTTTTCCTCATCTGCATTCTTTCCATCTTCCTCCATCTCCTCCTCCTCTTCCCAATGCTGAGAAAGATGCAAAACAAACATGTCAACGCTTGGCCGAGCTGTGAGCAGTTTCCTAACGCCATGCAGATGAGCTTTTTTTTTTTGGGACAGGTCAGTCCAACTTACATCAGAGTCTTCATCAGGGAGGCCTTCATCACCAGAAGCCTCATCTTCATCAGATGACTCTGCAAAGGGCAAACAAAGAAAAACAAATCCATCAGCTTCTAATGCAAAACTGTTTTCATTCCATCAGTCCAGGCGCAACTCCTCCCACAACAAATGAAAAGAAAAAGAAAAAAAAGCTTCATTTATTTACATTTTATACTGAGGAAAGGATGTATTTGCATTTCAATACAGTGGAGCCATTTGGTTATGACCATACGGACTGCACGGTGCAGGAGGGGAGACGAGCATCTCATCAAACCTCCACTGCCAGCACACAGACACGTACAGCTAAATATTTTTGCTGCTTTGGTCGTAACAAACAAGCTTAAATGACGGGAAAATGGAAAATGAGAGAAGTAATTACCATGAAAATAGATACTAAAAGAATGACATTACGGTGATATAATGAAACTTGTTTTTGGAGACATAACAGCCCCAGTGGAATTGTTGCTGGTCATTTTAGGGCCACAATAACAACGTTGACAGAAAGTGTCTGCAACACCAAAGGGAGCATTAAACGAGTCAACCTGAGACCATTACCATGGCTGCAAATGTTACCGACTATTCAGTGAGAGGGATCACCAGGTGTCAGGGAGAGACGGGTTTTCAGACCTTTGCAGTACATTGGAAAAGGCAGCGTTTCATTAAAAAAATTGCAGCACGTTGTTTTCTAACTGGCGATTCATGCACTCCCGTTTTAAGAAACTGCTTCTTTCCAGAAATCGCTGAAATCTGTTTGACCCCACTTCATCCACGAATATCACCATGCGGATAATGATGAGCTGATATCATCTATCATTTATTCTGCTTCATCACTTCCTTTCACTGTGCCAACTGTCAGTGTGATTCACTAACAAGTCAGACGAGCCTCCAGCTTCCTGTCAGATTCCCATGTTGGCCCCATAATAAGCCCAGTGCATGGCATGATCCACACAGCGCTGACACAAAAGAACAAACTTCTGCTTCCTGCTCATCAGCTCCTTTTATTAACTTTTTTGTTCGAGGCAGTCTCACATCCTGGACCACTGACAGGGGTATTGGAACTCAAGGCGCAGGTTAATTATTTCATGAAAGCCAATTTTCTATGTGGTTCAATAAAGCATTTTATACAGTACTGTAATGAGAAATGAGAGTGAACAGAGCAGGGCCTTGTTGCTTCGCTCAAAGGGGAGGATCTGAACGCTGCTGGTCAGGTTGCCAGGCAACAGGAGTCGTGTTTGCGTGCGGTGCATCGCCAAGAGTGGCTGCATGATGATGGGCAACACTGTCTTCATAAAACTTAACTGATTTGGTGCACTCCTCACCACGAGTCCCACGTGGCTTCAGATCAATTGGTGAGATAATGAATGCCAGTCAGCATGATGAAACAACAAATGACCGGGCAGCTGCCTTTTAACATGTTGGACCGGATCCAAAAAAAAAAACGCAATGAACAAAGGCTGAAATAAGATTATCACTTTAATCCTGTCAGCTGCTCACTGAGCTGCATCACTGGACAAAGTTGTGATGCTGAACGTGGAAGAAACGGTGCCGACACCAGTCAGGAGGGGGTCAGAAACAAGGACAGATGGGAAACAAAGTTATTATGATAGAGCGAAGAGGGACTCTACACTCACCCTCTTCATACACCAGCTTGGCTGTGTGGTCAAGATCCGAGATAGAGTTGCTGCTGTCGTTTGTCGCCACCTAATGGTAAAAAAAAGTAGACATTACACATAAAAAAAAAAAAAAAAAAACTGGTTTCAGAAGATCATGATACTCCTTTTTTCTATATTTGCTGCTAAATAAAATCCATCCTCACTGCTCAGCCAAAATGACTGACAGGTGAAGTAAAAATGTTCAACTGTGTCCATTGAAATGTTCAGCCAACAGATCAAACATCTCCCCTCCCCGTGGGAATTTATTTCCAGATGCAGTGGCTTCTCTACACAACAGAGGCAGGCCCCACCACTCTATAAAAACATGGCGGTTAGATACACGTAAGACTCAATTGAAAAAAGGTGTAGCTCCATCCCTCGTAGACATGTTAAAGCAGCTATGTAAGCCTCAATATACTCCCTGGTGGACTGCTGCAGCTATGTAGGTACAGATCAGTCATCTGGTACAAAGTGCAGCGACTCAACTTTTAACATGATTGTATAATACCAGCGCTATAGGTTGGATTTTAAGATTTTATAACGTGATGTTTGCTGTGTGACCGGAGCAGGAGCAGGAGAAATACTCCTCCCTGGAGCAACAGGGTCTCCCATCTTCATCTCCCTAGGAGAGTTTAAAGAACTCATTTTGTCTGATTTTCAGCTGGTTGACATGTTTTCTAACACACGCTGTCTCTCTGACTGACGTGTGCACACGTCTGTGACGTGGACAGAGAGCAGCTCCTACATGCCCTTATGTAAATCAGATAAATGTCAGACTATTAAACCTCTTCTAGAGGAAAGGGAACCTGAAATTCCTTCTGCTGTGATGCGGCGCTGTATAGAAATAAGATTTAAATAAAATCAACATGACCTTATTGTGGGGGGCAGTGGGTTTCTTTCGATGGACGGGGTATCATGCAAGGGGAAACAAGTTCTGTATCGCAGGAATCAGTAACTCTGGTCCTCGAGGGCCACGCTCCTTCAGGTTTTAGATGTTTCCCTGCTCCACACACCTGATTCACATGTGCTTCTATAGTTTGATGGGATTTGATTCAAACTGAGCTGGACACCTTGACTGTCACCTTTCTCCGTTTATTGATTCCATTTATCCGATAATCCCAACCCACTGAAGACCCTCCACTGATGATGGGACCCAACAGAACAACCCCAGGTGTTCTGTATATTTAAATACCTCTTGGCGCATGTCGGACATTTCAGGTTACATCATTTCAAAGTTAGATTTCAAATCCAAGCGGTCCCTGAGCTCATTTCACACCTTCACTGACTGAACAGTCATTGAAAGCTACTTTAAAGGGGCAATGATGACGCCACCTACCTGTGTCATTAAGAGCTGCAGCTTCCCTTGCAGCTTAGTCAGTTTATGGAACATCTTCACTCTGCTTTCAATCATGTGATAAAGGACTCCCAGCTGGGTAACCAGGTCTGGCAGCTGTTGGATACACAGATAGATCAGGGAAAAGCCACAGAAAACACAAAAGAAAGCACAAGATCAGACCAATGGCTACATATCAACTGCCAATAAAGTTTTAAATGTTACGTAGACAGAAAAAGTGATAAAGAGTTGAAGATAACAGGATATCCTTCCATTAAATCAGAGATTATAGCAGATAGATATTCACTTCTTCAAGTTAAGTTCTTGGGGAAATCATTTTTTGCCAAATGCATCAGATATTAATGTAACTTGTGGCTTTAAATCATCAGAACTGGACTCACCGATGCCAGGTATGACGTGTGGTGCAAAAGAATTGCTTTGAGCCACCGTACCATCAGAATTGCCCTGCAGAAGGAAATGTACACAGTTAAGCAAGAAGCTGACCTCATTTTTGTCATGCAGCTACACAAATACACTCTACTTTGGTAAATTAAATTCTTAAATCCGATTTGACAAACTATTACTTACGTGTAAGGATGCCCTTGGAGTCTGTTTGTTAGCTGCAGAGGAGATACATGATTAAAAACTGCAGCATCACAAGTCCCGAAAGTGGGATTAAAAATCTTTTTCGGCTAGTGTAGGTTTAAAGAAAAAAATATACATTTAAAAACATTTTTGTCTCACCTCTTCCACTAACGGAATAACAGCTGGGAGGGGTAACCGAGCAATCGTCTTCTTTATTATCGTCTCTTTACGAATCTGGAAAATTTTCTGTTGGAGAAAAAAGAAAAAGGTGTTCATGTTAAACTTAAATGGTTGATAAAGGAGGACAGAGCTGCATTTCAATAATAGAAAATAAGAAAAACACTTTTTAAATCTGCTCTGAGGATGAATATTTCTCATATTACACAGACAAGCTGGTTGAGAACTTACATTTAACAAAGTGGTGTCGTTGCTCTCTAGGCCCTGCACCAGCAGCACTGCAAAATTATCCGTCTGTAACGAGGCTGTCACTTTCTGCGCTCCCTTCTCACGGGAGGCCACCGACAGATCTATTTCACCGAGTCGCTCGGCTATTGACATCTGTGGAAGAGTTAAGTTTGTTTAGTTCAGCAGGAATCTACGTAAGTCCGTGCACTTGATGCAATTTGTTCAGATTTAACATTAAAAATGCCACAAAATTAGCCTTACTTATCAACTTATTAATCAGAGTAAAAACATTTAATATTCGTAGCTGTATCACTCCACACACGGAGAGCGAGAGATAGAAGATATAAACTGTGTATGATGTCTAATGTAACATCTGTGATCATCACTACCTCTTTGGTGTCAGAGTCTTTTTTCCTCTTCTCTGATCCCTGTGGAGGTCCCTTCACCGGGGCTTGATGGCCCGGAAGCCCTGGGACCAACACTCTGCTCTTAGCATTGACGAGTGGAGTTTTCACCTAGAAGTCACAAGAAAAGTTTGAATTCATCCAGTAGTGCGCATGGATGAGCAAATAGACTGCTGCGACTATATCAGCTTTTTTTGGTGACTTGAATGAAAGAAAATGAAGCCTTGTTACCTTGGAAACGGTGGTTTCCATGGTGAGGGACAAGCTGGTATGAACATCTCGGGTCAAGCATATGTGTCTCTCTGCTGTGTTGATCTCCTGTGAGAGTGGTAAAAAGAAGAGCGGCGGGTAAATCAAACAGATTTTTTTTTTTTTAAATATCCGTTATCAAAATCACCAAGGAAACAACTTTCAGAACAAAATCTGATCTAAAAGTTAACATATTTTACAAGACAGACTGCAATTAACTGAAAACCACTGTAATCTGTGTTTTGAAATAATCATTTACACTTTTACTCATTCCTCTTGATGCCAGGTTGGTAGGAAATTATTCATCTGTTGCTTATAAAGTACAAAAATGGTCATGAGTAAAGGCAACCCGAGGTCGTTTATCCAGATAGAATAAAAATGTGTTAAAATAGACAGATAAATTACAATTTGAAATAAAAAAAATAAATAAAAAAAATCAACTCTTCTCTCAACTATTCCCCCAAAAGAGGAAAGACGTTGGTTGCATCGTCTCTCTCAAGCTCGAGTCCTCTACCAGAGCCCGGGGAGCTTGAGGGTCCTGCGCAGTATCTTTGGGGTTCGAAGGATTGCGTTCTTCTGGACTGAGACGTCCGATGTATCTCCAGGTATACTTTGGAGCCATTTCTCCAGTTTACGAGTCACTCCCCCATGTTCTCTGATGACCTAAGGCACCAATGTGGCCCTCACCTTCCAGGATTTTTTTCAGCTCTTCTTTGAGCCCTTGGTATATCGCTCTTTTTTTTTTTTGTCTTTCTTTCGTAATGCTGCCATGATTCGGGATGGCTACTTGAACCCTAACAGCTTTCCTCTGAAGCTTATTAAGGATCCAAATGTCTGGCTGGTTGAGCATCATGATTTTGTCCATTTGTATCTGGAGGTCCCACAGAATCTTAGCTTTACGTGTATAAAAATAACAACCATCACAAATACTAGCCTTATAGTCACATGACTGATGTCCTGAGTACTCACCATTTTCTCCATTACAGGCTGTAGGTGGTTACCGTAGGCAAGCAGAAGTGACTGAGGATCGGGTCCGAGTGCAGCTGCCAGCAGTGGGATGGGCATCGGGGACTCCTTCGTATCAGACATCTGCACCGTACACGATGGTGATAAGGGCTTCTTACATGGCCTGCATGGACACACGTTCACTTAGTTTACTAATAACATTCTTCAGCAAATGTCAGGATTCTTCTAGACACTCTGCATTTTAAATTATAGCCCAAATGTTCCCCAACAATCCTCAAAGAGTTCCAGTGGCATCACTTCTACTGAGGTATTAAGAGTGTGTTTATTAAACCAAGTCTGGGTCCCTTATGCTAGAAATGCATTAAATTATTTATTTTAGGAATACATTTAAGACAGCATATAGATAATTATTATGGAGGAGAATAGTTTAAAGCAGAGCTCACATAAAGCTAAGGCCAAGAGTCATATTCACAACCACTCAGTTAAAAATCACTGAGGGCAGTTTTTCTTCTGAGGAAAACTTTGACATGAATTAAGTAAATGATTTTAGACACTGCATACGATGTGTTTAACTGGTGATAAAATCTACTTTCCTCTGATGTGAAGTCCAAAGATTGAGGAAAGATTTGCTTGTTTTCAGGAAAAGCATCACTGCAGGGCTTGGTGCACTTGATGTCTTCATCCAGCTTTAAAGTTTTTTTATTTCAAGTTTAGGCTCTGTCAAAGCGAGAAGCAGGTGTGCAGGCGACTCAGCCTTTTAATACAGTTGACCAGTTTGCCTCTGCAGTGTCAGATACCAGCTGTTAACCTCTCATGTTTCTTTCTCATGTTTGGAGCGGTTTTACTTGTCTCGCCTGCTTCCTCCTCAGCATCCATCTGATGTGCTTTAAGAGAAGGCCATCACCTGTTACCAGCAGTTTCTCTGATAACTACATGCAGTCGTCTGCTTGCTTCAGGCTTTATACCAGTCAGCCACAACATTAAATCATGATGAGCAGCACCCTTGCGTGCCGGCGTAATTGGGGCGATCCATTCAATATGTTTAAATTATGGTTGAGTGACAAAAAAATATCAGCATGTGTAAACATCAATCCAACTAAAATTATACCGAAGTCAATGTCTGAAAGTCAAGACTAACAAACCCCGACAACGTGGTATTCCTGCATTCAGTTCCATCCAAACTGGTCCAGATGCTCTGTGCATGCTCACTAGTTCCTGTCCCAGCTGAGACTCAGATAACAGAAAAGCAGAAAATAACCACAAGGGATAGTCTGCATCTTCGGGCTAAAAATAAAAACTACACATGCTAAATATGGAGAAGAGTCTAGGCTTTTTGTACTAGGCTTCACATAGTACCAATTTTTCACCTGTTAAATTGCTGAACTGTTTGTCTGTGACATAGCAGGTCTCTCAAACAAAACCCCATACGGTTTATTATGGAGTCAGACCAGGTTAACCGAATACTTTCCGCCGTTGACTGTTTTTTTAAAACGATGACAGAAAGATCTGAAGGCTGTCCGTCATTTTTACAGATTGCAATTCAAACCCCCGACCACTTGGTAGTGAGTGAGCATATGATTTAGCTATTGTCTTGGAGTGCGTCTGTGACCAGTGCAGCTAAACCACTGGTGCAGGAGTGCACGCAGCAGGATTTCACGAAACCCCTTACCGACTTCTGATCACTTCAGAAGTGAAATCAAATGTCATCTGTCCGAGACAAGAGTCCAAAACCTCATGACAATATAGTTTATACTTATAAAATGTTAAAAATCTGATATTTTTGCAAAACTGCACAATAAACCAAATGCTTCCAATGCACCATGTGCACATATTAGCTAATCCTGCTTTGACCAATCAACAGTCAACCCTAAAAATCCACATTGGTGACCCCTGAAACATCTCAGCTGTCAAACTGGGTTTTATCTGAAGTTACATTTTATACCAAATCAAGAAGAATCAAGGTGTCATCTCCTGCACAGAAGTTTTTTTCGTACAGTTGCTTTCCACCCAGAAGCTACCTAACTCGGGTCCATGCTGAAATACCTACCCATTTAAAAAGTGCTCAAACAGATGCAACTGTCCATCCTTACACACCACAGCCAGTCTCACCGCCTGTGAAAAATAGAAGCAATTAATCGTTTAGCAGAATCACATTTTAGCAAACGCTTTTAGAAAATAATTCAATGCAAAGTTCACTAAAAATTAAAATGGAGCCACTAGGAGACATCATGTAAAGAATGCATGCAGACACTTCTCACCTCTTCCTTGCTATTAGATGCGACGAGGTCGATGTGTTGTGGTTCATCCGACAGAGTGAAGGAAACCACAGAGTTCTTGTCCTTCCCATCTTCTCGAACTTGCCTGCAGGTAAAACTCTGTATTAGTTGTAGAAATACAGCCAGCACCAACAGCAATGCTCCATTTTCATACTGAAGAAATAGAGCTCCACACATTCTCCAACATTAGCAGAACGACAGTTCGGCAAAAGTTAAACAGGCAAACATCAATAAATTTCCTTCTTTTTCATAAAGTTCAGAACGATTTGGATATTTCAGTTGTCTATAGAAACATATTAAAAGTCAGTCTTAGAAAAAGAGCAGTTGAAATGACACCCCCATAGGTAAACATTAAAAGGTTATGGTGCATCTAACAGGTTGACCCATCAATTTGTTCTTTCTTCAGTTGTGAAACACAGCCTCGCCGGCTTCAGATCAGATCACTTTCTGCTCTCCATTTTAAAACGTTCAATCTCTTCAGGTTTGGAAGCTCACGAGAAGATTTTGCATAATGTTATGTGTCGTTATCCATCTGTACCGCGAAGAATACAGCTTTTTGTCAGGGCCATGAGTTATTTCAAAGCTTCTCCAGACTTCTTTTCTTTCCATCATTCAGATAAAGTTTGACTTAAGTTTCATTTCCCCTAAGAACCCTGTTAAACTTCTCTGGTCTTTCCTTTTGTGAGTTTATGATAAGTTACACCTTGCAGTGAACATTCTGTTGAATCTTCTCTTAGTGGTTGACTTAAATATATTGTTTTCCCGCAGCTTTTTGTCTTGGAAAACATGTCATGATTATGCACCACTGTTGTCAGTGGTGCTGAAGAGGAGAACAAACAAAAAAGAAACAGCAGTTTTTGCCTGCCTAACCCAAACCAATCCATCACATATCTAAAGTAAACCTATTAGAAGAGGCTTCTAGATGGTAACAAGCTGCAAATCAACATGGATACCCGCTAATTAAACCCAAAAGGTCTGCACTACAAGCTGATATTACAGAGATAACTTGAACATGTTGACATAAATAGTAACATGGTCAGACGGCACTGCTGGGTGATGTTGCATGCAGCATCAATTAAGATCAACTCTGGCCACTCACCACACGCTCAGCAGTCGGTCGTGTGCTGCACCCGAGAGGAAATAAAGGGCGTTGCTGTCAGGAGGTCGTGTGGTGGCAAAGCGCAGGGTCGTCACAGCCGTGGAGTGCCCCGTGAATTTCTGCAGGGAGAAACATTAACAGCCAAGTCAGTTCTCACGTTAAAAATAATGCTTTACTGTTTCCATTCACTGGTCCTCTAACCGCAAGTTAAACTTTCCAACAGATCTGTGTATAGCACATTTCCTGTTCAAGACAATTCAAAGTGATTTACATAAAAGCCTCACAGACGGTGCAAAGAAAGCATTTAAAAGAAGTAGAAGGCATCAACAAATAGCTAAACTCACAATAAATCATAAAAAGAAAAACCAAAAAATGAAAGTTAAAAGTTACTGTGCAGATTTCATGCATAGGTGCATGAGAACAGAAATGTTTTTAACCTGGAATTAAAAGCATCTACAGTGGGAGAAAAGTGTAACCTGTACTGGAAGTTTGTGCCCCCTTTATGTACATAAATCCGTACGTCCATTTCAAACGCCAGCGCTCTCGCACTTTCATGTGTCCTTTACATTGTCATGGTTGCTTGGCAATGCATCTACCAGAAGGTAGGGCAGAGTTCACCTCCAAATTCTGACATGAGTTTCAAGCAATAGCAAACATGCTGACGTTGGAGGACATCATGATAATGTTCATTCTCTGAAAGTGCTAAACGGAGGCAGCAGTGTGGTCTGTGCGGCCATTAAATGCGTTGAACTTCTTCTTTGCTCCTTTCACCGACTATACAACACTGCCCCCACAGTGTGGTACTGCTCAATTTGCTGCTTCAGGGAACTGAAAACAGACCAAATCCTGCACATAAATGACTGAAGGCCCCGTATTCGTCTTCAGCATGGAGCATAAATGGGCCTTATCATGACGCATTGACATAAAACTGTAATAAACCAAACATGATTAAAAAAAGACTTACCCTGTACACTTCCTTGGTGTCCAAGTCCCACATCTTGATGACCTGCCCAGCTGACAGCAGCAGCTTCCCATCAGGGCTCACACACAAACTGGTCACAGCTGCACGGTCCGCCTTCCACTTACTGTTGCAACAAGAAAAAGACAATGGCCACATTTTACCATAGGGTGGCTGTTTTCAAGAAGCATTTTTACAGGATTCACTTTCCCGTCTCATTTTCATCTTATGAAACTCTGCACTGTGTTTTCTGTCAAAGCGTCCCCCCCAAATGACACACCTGAAACTTAAAAGCAACACTTTAATGTTTACCTTTAACAAAACACTGACCACTTTCCAAACCACTTAGGACCAGAGGTGGGCTTTATTGAACTTAAAATGGTGGCGGTCATGGCGACTTTATCTGTCGAATGCTACAACAGAACATTTCAGTCTGTCTCGTACAACTTATTTCAAACTAAGCAGAGAGCAAAAGTACAAAGAGGCTTAAGTGACAGCTTCCGCGTTTTAGCTGCTCCTAAAATTTACTTTAAATGTATGAAATTATGTCTGTTCCCAGCAGCCATGACAGCGTCTGGGTCATTCTGGAACACCTTACTGCCCACTTTGAAAGACCAATTTTTGTTAAGAACATTTCTACAATATTAAATAAATGTTTTATAAGAAATGCACAGAAATAATGTACACAATGCTTGACAGGATTTTTTCCTGTTCAAACATGACAATGTGTATGAGGGGGAACAGAAACAACTTAGTGAATCAGGTCTGACCTGCAAAGATGAAAATGTTTCTGGTCTAAGCTGGAGAACTAACATGGCTGAACGGTGTCTTCCCAGATATAATATTCCTGGTACTTCCAGGCGTAAAAGTAATTCCTGAATAGGAATATAAAGGAAATTCGAATTCTTCATATTCCTTTTGGAACATGGAAAAGAAATGAAAGGCTTGATTGTTTGTGTGAACATGGTGGACTGCCCACCCATTTGTTTTTTTTCTGTTTACGGTTATTTGTTTTGTTTGCTTCGTTTGTTTCACTCCTAACATGTTTGAAATAAATAAATAAATCAAACAAGACCTCTTGTGGATTTTCAGCATTGCTGTAATAATTGTGCGTCTCTCAGTTAGTTTACAGTCAGGATAACACCTACTTTCTCTGAATTACAACCTTTAGTGATGAAGTCTATGGCACCACCTTCTAGTGACACTATGTAGGTGTAAATTACACAAGTTTGATCACACCGTAGTAAAATGGAAAAAAAGAAAAATTTAATTGAATGTTGGTCAATATCAGAAATTCTACCATGGATTAGATCCAATCAGACGATATGTTAACAGAAATCACAAAATGTTTCAGCAATTTAAATTAAATTCTGCTCTTTGATTTTTGAATCAATATATATTGTGTTTGAAAATTCTCTTTAAATCTGGATCATGGCTGAACAGAAACCGATTTCTCCTCGAGGACATTAGATCATCGGCTTTGTGTTTTCCTTCACAGCAGTTTTTGCTTCTTTTAAATGAGCCTGAAATTTACCAGCACTGATCTGCTACTGAAGATTTTATGATGACACAAACATAAGATGAGTAAAGGTAATTGGTTGGGAAATCAGCGACATTTCCAATGAGCTGTTACATTTCTGAGTCAGTTTTCTTAAAAAGATTTCATTTGGCATATGAATGTGGTTTGATGTGATGTTTTTGTTGATTCCTGCCTCATAATGCTGCAGTTCCATCAGATCTACTCTGTGAAACTTAATTGCAATGTTCCTCACCAAAAATGGTTGCAAAATGACACATTAATAGCAGCAGTGATGCCCACGTTGTTGTTTTCAGTTCAACGATCAGCATGCATCCACAGTGTGACCTCTCACACCATTAGTGTCAAGGAGCTTTTTCTATCTATTTATTGGAGGCCAGTTCACAGCCAAAAGTTCACAGTGATGTAAAGTTTGTTGATATAATTATATGCTTTGCACAGTGTGGACATGTTTTAAGGCATGTCATTTACAGCAACAAGTTCTGGATGAAGTTAAAGAAAACCTTTCCAGGCTGGAGAAACAAGGAGCCACTTCTGTCTGACACATTTACAAGAGAACCTGCTTATTTTATGCTGTGTGATTTCACAGTTCAGTCAACCTGAAAGTTATTAAATAAATATATATTTTCTTTCTTAAAGCAGTTTTCATTATTGTCAGAGTTAAGGAGTAGGTGACGGCAAAATCCCCAAACGTTGTCAATCAAACTCGTGTCGTTCTCAGTGACGTGATGAGACATCTACAGCAGGGATCACCAACAACTGTCCTCAAAGGCTACTATCCTACAGATTTTAGACGTTTCCTGCTGGTACACAGCTGACTCAAATCAGTGGGTCATTAAAAGGTTTGAACAGAACTTGACAAGCTGTTGGAAAACCATTTCATTTAACTCTGTGTTGCAGCAGGGAAACATCTAAAGCCTGCGGGATGCAAGACAGATTAAGAAATCCTTATTTACAACTGTGGCCTAGCAAAAGGCATGGACTTTTGAAGGAGATGATAAAAGAAGCCATAAAAATTACAACACATTGAATTTAAAACTAAAAATCTAAACACCACAATATTTAAAAAACAAAAGTAAAAGACAAGACATTTATTAAAACCTAGTGTTAAGAGATAAAAGAGAGAAATTAAACTTTCATACATTTTAGTTTGTATGAAAATTGACATGACTTTTTTTTTTAAAAACCTTTTTGCAAGTTTTGAATTATTGATCGACCGAGTGAACTGATAAAATAAAGTTGGCTATTATCAAAAAGTACTAGATAATTTCAATTATTACAAAGCCAAGTAGAGTTAAAAGTTGCATACAATGAATTACCCCTAAGTCATGGGAAACATGACTTATTTGTTTAAATCACCTGAAAAAGTATCACCACGGCAACTACGCAGAAACCATGAAAGTATGGCCGATACGACTCGGTAGCCCAGAAAGGCATCACCTCACCATTTATAGCCACGGTCCAGAATGAAAAGCATCAAAACACAGCACAGAGAATAAAGCAGCAGTTTCATATCTCACAGCCTCTTGTTGTCAATATTTGTATACTTCTGAAATTGACAACATAAAGTCAGTCAATATCCTGATCAGAATAGAGAACAACCAATACAGAAGATAAAAATTTTGCCATATAACCCAGCCCATAGACTCAGTCAGGTCAGGAGTGCTGTTGCTGCAGGTAGGGCTGCCATCTACCGGGAAAAACGAAAAAAACTCAATATTTGATTTTTTTGCTTCATAAATTACATGAAAAAAATACTGGAATTACAGTAAAATATCTCTTTTAACAAAGGTAGTTGGAAATAACTGATCACTGTAGAATACCTGAGGTGATTTTGTTGGAGAGTAGAGCTAAATAGAAAAAGACTAAACTTTATCTTTTTAATTGTAATGCTCCATCAGTTTCAACTCAGCAAACAAAGCCCAGGTGAGTACTGCAGCTGAGACATGATTCTGGAGGGCAACGTTAAGAAAACACACCTTTTACTAATAACATTCATCTCAAATCAGATGATGTATTATATATTTACCGTTACTGTTACCGATTCAAATAATGAATGAAAAACCAGTTCCCGTCTAATCTGAGTTTTTTTAAATGTGGAGAAAGTGCGACACCGGAAACATCAAAAACCACAGCCAACACTCCTCGGCTGGCATTTAAAGTCCATTAAACCACTTAAAATGCCAAATGTGTTCAGCAGGTTATATGAACCGATGATGATTGATAGCCGTTCCAACAATAGCCAAATTTCTGCTTAAGCAGCTTTTCACCACAAGCTGGTGGGAGAAATTAAATCTGAATGTAAAAAAGCCAGAAGTTCATTTTTTCCTGCTAAATCTCCAAAAGACAGAAAGCATGACCGCATAAATGTGCAGTTAAGTACAGATTCAAAGTTCCTCTATATTCCATCCAGTTCTACACCGCAGTCTGTAGCTCCCTCTGAAGGCAACATTCATTTTCTATCACCACACAACTGATAAAACTCATGAAGTGCGGTTTTTCCTCCAGGTTCACAGCCCTGGGAGGGTGAAGGAAATATGCAAACCGGGTTGTACTAATATAATATTTCATACATTTAACTTCCATAAACCGGATGAAAATATCAAGAACCTTAAAATTGGTACTGCTGAATTATGTAGGTATTCATGAACTCTGCAACAGGTAACCATCTCATTACAGGGTTAATATGACATATGATGACTGATTTAAACATGAAAGCTACACACTGTGAAGTCATGTCTCAATTCCAAATTACATGGCAGACTAATTTTCCATAAATGACTGAAATGCAGTAATAAAAAAAGAAAAAACACTGAAGAAAAAGTTAAACTTTTTAAATGTCCTGACGAAAACAGTTTCATTCGGTGGACTCGCTCCAAATCAGGGGTGCCCAAGTCCAGTCCTCAAGAGCTACTATCTGATACTTTTCTCCAACACGCCTGAATCAAATGAATGGCTTGTTACCACTACCAGGCTTCTGCAGAGCTGAATGACATGCACATGAGATAATTCAGCCATTAGTTTCAGGTGTGTTGAAGAAGGGATCCATCTCAAGGTTGCAGGATAGTAACTGTTGAGGACCGGACTTGGACACCCGTCTGAATGTTCTAAAGTTGAGAGGCCTGTACTATGAAGCTGGATTTTCTGTTATTGGGGTAACTTCGGGGTTAACCTGGGTTTTTTGTTGTTGCCAGCATTCCCTCCTGGCATGATGTGTTTAAATTCTTCATATTTCTGAAGAATAATTGTCTGCTCCTCCTTGGTGATATACGCTAATCTGCAGCCTGCGGACACTCCCCACAGTGATTGGTCAGAACCTACAGACTACCCCCCCTTTTATGCGAGTGTGCACTGATCAAGAAGCAAAAACCCTTGGTTGAATTACGGAGTTGATAACCAGCTTATCCAGATCCTTATGGTCTGGGTAAGTCAACCCAGGTTTCAGAGATATCCGGGGTATGTTAACCACGCTTCGTAGTACAGGCCTCAGATCTCAGGTAACATGTTGACATTAATAAAACCAACAAATAACATTGGATCAATTTTAAGCCGTAATACGACTTAATCACTACGACAGTGGGGTTACAGGTGTGCACGTTCCTGTGATGTATGTTTTCAGCGCAACACCGCAGCAGGAGAAATGCTTCAGCTGCTCCAGGCTGAAGCGAGTGTGTCCATCATCACCTCCCTGGTATAGTTTAAAAAACGCTGATATTTGTGTCTGATTTTCAGCTGGTTGACGTGTTTTCCGACACACGCTCTGTCTGCGGCGCTGGCGGAAATGTGCTCACATGTGTGTACGCTAGGCCTGTGCGGTATACCGGTTCGTACCGAATACCGGTGTATATTTTCGTTATGATATAAATTTTTCATATACCGC
>JBBBVU010000021.1:3548439-3574039 GCA_037177055.1 Atherinosoma microstoma | reverse complement strand
TGTGTGTGTGTGTGTGTGTGTGTGTGTGTGTGTGTGTGTGTGTGTGTGTGTGTGTGTGTGTGTGTGTGTGTGAAGGTCTTAAGTGTCTGTTTTAATATCTGCGACCGTCTTTCCTCAGGATGCAGCCACCATGCTGCTGATGATGGACGTCACAGAGGGAGACGACGTGCTGGAGTCAGGCTCTGGGTCAGGGGCCATGTCTCTGTTCCTGTCCAGAGCAGGTCAGTAGTGTGTCTATACTTCCTCACACAGCTGGTCCAGGTCAGCAGTCTGTCTTTACTTCCTCACACAGCTGGTCCAGAGTGATGTTAAAAGATGAGCTGAGGAGAATAATCATTCAACGATCAGTTTAATACGACTCGAAGTGATAATGAAGCAAAGTTGGAGGTTAAACGGGAGCATTGAATATTAATGTCAACTTCTGCCCTGGAGAACGCCCCCCCCCCCCATATGAGTGCAGACTGTTCTCATTAAAAACCATCATCTTATTTTAACCCTGCATTCAGAAAGCAGAGCTGTTTAAGAGTGGTTTCTAACCCCTGCAGTGGGCTCCGGGGGCAGCGTGCTGAGCTTGGAGGTCAGGGAGGACCACCACAGGAGGGCCGTGTTGAACTACGAGCGCTGGAGGACGTGCTGGAGCGTGCGACGAGGGCGAGAGTGGCCCGACAACGTGCAGTTCCACAACGCTGACCTCTGCACAGCCTCCTCGCTCCTCGCTGGGCGGGGCTTCCACGCGGTCAGTGCGCTTTGTAATGAACACGTCGTCTGATCTCATGACATCAGCTTCTATTTGTCTACACCTGTTTAATATGTGTGCAGGTGGCTCTCGACATGATCAACCCTCACTTGGTTTTACCCACCGTGCTCCCACACCTGCACCCCGGAGCTGTGTGTGCCGTCTACCTTGCAAAGTGTGTAGCTGCTGTTTTATTTAAACACAAGAGTTCAGAATCAGGGGCGGAGCTAGAGGGGGTGGCCAGGGTGGCACTGATTGGCCACCCCAGGTGCTATACCTCAAACGATTGCTTTTCTGGGGAGATGTTTCTGTTCTCCTACAGTCACCTGTCATAGTTTACAAGTTTAAAACAGTTTCCTAACTCTTCATCCATTTAAAAATATTAATATTCTATGTTGTTTTCTCAACGATGCCGATTTGTTTTATCCTTCTAAAACCGACGAAAACAATCACATATGGAAATGACTAAATGTGACTAAAACTAATGTTTTCTTCTAAAGACTAAATATCAAATTCCTGCCAAAAAACAACATTGCTAATGTTATACAAGGCTATTAACCTGGTGTTTGCATGGAGCGGCATCGCAGTGCTAAATTAGTTTTAAGTGGAGAAAACACATATTTAGTGTATTTAGGGACTACACATCAACTCAATCAAGATTTTAACATTAAAGCTTAAAATAAACTATAAAGATGCTCAAAGAGAACCTGAGTAACATGTTACTTAGTACCGACTAAGCTAGAGCTTCATGATCCAGTTTTATTAAAAACAGGAGGCTCAAATCAACCAGCAGTGCTTCGCTAAAGTAAACAGCAGCATGGACATGGGGAGAAAGAGCCGGTGACCAGTATTATTTTCATAGGAAGATAGAAGAATGAGGATTTATTGAGTTAGGACACAGATCAGCCCAAGACAGACCCCAGTAGCTCCCAAAGTGGAGCTTCCGACACAAGGCACTGGTCAGACACAAGGACCCAGTCAGCCAGCCAGAACTGCCAGAAGGAGACATTGATCCTCCTACAGCCACATGAAGCTCCACATACTGCAGACCAGAACAACTGACTTACCTCTCTATGGACCTTTCTGAATATTTCCACTTTGTGATCCAGATTATTAATTTAAAGAAAGAGGAACACACCAATTTCCTTTAATAATTTCCCACCTTCTGGCCACACAGAGTGTACACGTTTAGCTCCACCACTCTTCAAAATTTAGGGAAAACACTCATTCTCTTACTGAAAACTGGCATAAAAGAAAAGTTAATATTTGCTCCATATGATGCTGGAGTCAGGAAGGTTAATAACATTCACATCTACTATGTCATTTATTACGTATGCATCAAAACTAGGGACCTAAAATGACAAGTGATGATGTATACTGTTCTCCTGGCAACCTCATAGATCCGCAGAAATGAGCGCTCCCAGCTGAAACATCAGCCCACAGATGAGACGAGTCGATTTTTCAGTGCAAATTAAACACAGAAGATACAAAGCGAGCAGTGAAGGGCTGCTCAGATCAGATTTTATCAGCCGAGTCCGACATCACAATAATAAATGCTTCACCTCAGGACGATTTACTGCCGTGGCCCTCAAGTGTAAAGTACAACAAATATCAGAAAATGGAACTTTACTTCATAAAAAACACATTTTCAGAAAATAACATTTTAGTTTAATTGAGCAGTTCTAGGTTGCATAAAATAGAGAATCAGTTCTTTTCTAATAGCTTGTACTCTTTGACCCAAAAGTCATCCTGTGCTGCTTCTGACGCTCTGCCTGTAACGCAGCATAACGCAGGTCATCGACCTGCTGGAGGGGGTCCGATGTTCGGCGCTGCCGCTACTGTTTGAGCGCATCGTAGAGGTTCCAGTCCGGGACTGGGTGGTGGCCCCGGCCCTGCAGAAAGATGGGCAGTACCGCACCAGGAAAGCTCCGGCCCCAGACGAAGAGCAGAGTCAGGAAGAGGAAACTGACGGAGGTGAGTTGGGGTAAAACGGATCTCTTTAGATGAATGTTTACAGCTTCCCATGCTCAGATTTCAGTCTCGTTCCAGAAACGAGCACAGAGGAGGACGGGAGCCCGGCCTTTGGGAGTATTCCCTACATCGCCAGACCTCATCCTGAACAGATGAGCCACACAGGTCAGCAGGTGGCACGCTTTTAGTCTCAGTTGCTGGATATTTACTCTAAATGCTCATTATGTATTTTTGTTTTGCTTCTTTTCTAGCGTTCCTGGTGAAACTGAGGAAATATGTGCAGTAGCTGCAATCCCTGCAAGAAGACCTGCAGTTAAATTATTTATGAGCCAAAGACCAATTATCTCAGCTGATTTTTTTTTTTTTTTGTTAAATTTTCTCAGTAAACTAGGATCATAAGATCTGCTGCAAAGCATTGTGACTAAATAAAACCAGTGTATAAAAGGCAGAGCATAAAGTCAAAATACGATTTTTTCATTTCTATATAGGGACACGATGAGATGAGAAGTCGTCATAAAATTACATAAAAACAACCTTAGACAATGGATATTACATCATTATTTAACTAAAAACTGAGCGAAAATGCAAAATCAGTGAGTGAAAACTACTACTAGAGGAATTAAGAGGCTATAAGGTGATGTGTAAAAGCCACATTTTAAGATTATAAAAAGCCTTCAATATTATTCCTGTACTTCGCTTTTCCACTCGCCGTTTCTGGCACCTGTAATGTGTTCATAATGAGGTTGCTTTTACTTCATTTTCAAATGGCTCATGTTCCTTTGTGTCCTGTTCCATAAAAGGACATAACGCACATCTACATAAGTGCATTAGAGCAGGCTGCAGTGGGGTGGAAAAAAAGAAGTTGCCAGACAAATTCTCGTTCAACCTTGTATTTCAAACTCACGAGGCAGCTTCGGATCAAACAGGCACAATGGAAATAATCCGGGAAAACACCCAGTCGAGTCTCTATGTAACCGGTAGCTGAGGACGTGCATCAAAAATAAATCAGTTTACTGAGGAATACTTTCAACAACTATGGAAACAGGATGACAAATTCCAGAAATGCAAATAAGTTATATAATATATATAAATAAATAAATAGATAGAACTATGAGTGGAACAGCCTTTACGGAGCCAGTCTCTATGCAAATTGTACAAAAACAAAAAACTAATTTCATGTTTCTATGTAATAAATAACATTAGTTCATGTTTTCTGTTGAAATATGGTTTGATTGGTTATCTTAACATGAACATTTTTGTTTTAGAAGAGAAAGACACAAACTGGGGGGGGGGGGCAGACCTTCACTTTAAAGTGAAAAGTGCAAGTTGATTTAGGAAGCGAGGCATTAAACGCACGGAGCTGCAGAAGCGTTCTGATGCTCTACATCTCATTGATCCAGTCCATGAAGGCGTCGTATGTGGAGTCACAGGAAGAAGCGTCCCCTAACAAAGAGGAAAGATAGAAAAATGGGCTTTAGGACAAGTGAACGCCATTAAAATCATGTCAGTCCTTCAAGATGATCGTCCTGCAGTGTGACCATTGCTAAGACATGGAATGACATGAATCAATAAACACCAGAGCTGTCACTCAAGTAAACAATGAAGCAAGCGAAACATGAGTAGTTGGAGATTTAAAGGAGCCATACCTGATTCTGCACAGTTTTAACCATGAGCGAGGAGAACCGTTTAGTTTGAACTGTAAGCCCCGCCCCCAACTCTTTTTCCCAATGAGAAACACTCCTACTTTCCCTTACGCTCTCCTCCCACTCCACGTGCATGTGACAACGTGCACATCTCATACTTGAGCACGATTCTCCAGAGGAACCTTGCATCTTGAATTTACTGTTTTGGTTGCAGTAAATGGCTCCATCTCACGTAAATGACTTGATGTTCTGTTTACAATATCTGTCGTGCACGCGCTAGGAAAGACGGCGTCATTGCTATGCAATAATATCAGGTTAAGTTCATTTAAGAAGCAAATCTGTTTAGGCTGTGGCAGCAGAAGTTGTCTGTATGAAGCGTAATCCAGTTAACAGAATGATCCCTTCAGAGCAGAAGCTAACATGATGCTATGAATTAGGGCTGAGCAATATATCGAGATTTAAAATATATCAAGACTTTTCCACACACAACGAGGGAATATCATTTATATCAAGATCACTTGTTTTGTGTTAAAAGTATCTCTTTTTTGCATTTTGCACAACTGTATTATCATGGTCATTAAAAAGTATTTTTCATTAATTTGACAAAGAGCTACTTTAATTTCAGTCAACTGTTTTAATGCACATGTGCTGCTGACCCTTAATAAAAGTGCATTTAGTACCCGAGGCTGTAAATTACAACCGTCCCTTATTTACTTGGGAATTTCTCTTCCTCCAAAGGGGGGGGGGGGGGCTTAAAGGTTCAGAACCACTGCATTAATTCATATCCAGCTGTAGCAAGAGTCAATGCCCACTCAGCTGTAGCCGCCCAGACAAAAATCTGCACCACCATATTTCAAAAGACAACTACAACAGGTAGTTTCTGTTCACTGACAGCTGTTGAGGCAGGTGGAAGCAGACTTCACCATCAATATGACTGAATACTGCGATTCAATTCTAGTTGTGACACACTGGAGCAGCAGTTTTGAGTACGCAGTGAAGGTTGAAATTGTATTTCTTGAATACTTTGGAACATTGGTAATTCAAACAGAACAGACAGATGAAACAACGTCACATATTTGATCACAAATGTAGCTGAAATGTAGGAAACCCAATCACTGCCAGTCAGAGAAGCAGCCATTCGCCGTCTACTGTCAGAGATCAGCCTCTAAAAAGCAGTGAGGAAGAAATGTACATTGCCAAGTGTCACATCTTGTCACCGGTTACTGCAAAAGGAATGACTAAAATAATCCCAAAGAAAAATCCAAACCACTTCATGCTTAGTGGAGCTCAGTATGCTTCAGCTTTAAAACTGAAAACTTCCTTCTCTTTTCATGAATTGACAGGGTTTGGGTTACTTTTGGTCACACTAAAGCAAACATGCTGTAATTAATGGTTCAGGATGAAGGCACCTACTTGGAACCTCCTCAGGACAGAAGCAGCATGACTGCTGTGCCTTGCTTTTAGTCTCCACCACCTTCCTTTGAGAGGCAGCAGCTCTGGGTGGGGTGATCTCCAAGCTAATGGCAGAGGCAAACGAGTGTAGATAGCTGCTTTCCAGGGTCTTTGCAGAGCAGCGTCTGGAGGTCGAAGAGGAAACTGGGCTGTGATGTAATCTGCTGCTGTAGTTGCATAGGGCGCAGGAGACCGGGGAGGCGGAGGGCCCACGGGGAAAGTGGGCTTGGCCTTCATCGCTGTACCGCCGCTGGGCACCGCTGTGGTGGTCAGACCGCCGGCGTTTCCACACAAAGTGAGAGGAAACAATGGCCATCACCTGGGGGAGACAATCGGAGAAATAAATCTATACAGCTTCAGCTAAGCTCAGACACACACACAGCATTGATTAAATATCTAGCACAAAACTAAAGCAATGGAAAAAAAAAAAAAGCCATTGCAGCAAATTAACCATTAAAAAAATCCCAGAGAAACCATCTATCAGCTTCAAATTCTAGCTGGTTAGAGTTGCACGCACCTCCTCGCAGCAGCGCCTGCTGACAGCAGCTCTGTACTGGATGCGAGCCCACAGCTCATCTCGCTGCTTGAGAAAGCGGGGAAATTGCCTCCTCCAGTGCTTACCCAGAGCCCATGGGAAAATTTCATACTTGCTCTCCTCCTCATCCTCCTCCATAGTGTTAGCAAGATAGCTACAGATGGGAGACAACAGCTGAAATTAGGGATGATTGTGAAAGCAATGTCACAAAAAGTTCACTTTTTAAGAAGGGATGTGATGGAGCATGTGCACATACGTCACCGTGCATGGAAGTGTGAGATTAATCCGCCATGTTGGGTACAGCGTTCTGTTTACAGCAGTGGGTATCCTCTTTTTTTTTTTAAATCTTTGTCTTATTCAGAATTTCGTATGAATATTTAATCAGTTCACAGAGTTGTGTACTCGGCTGCAACCGTAGCTCTCATGACCAGCGGCTGAAAGGTTTACTGGCTGCATAAGCAACAAGTACATGATTTTAAATGAAGTGGGACTGATTTGGATTACACTTGTGCAGATGAGAGCACTGCAGAACAACTTGAGAAGATTGGGACTGTTTGTTGTGCTGTGATTAACATGCGTCCCAGTGTTCTGCCGTACGTTCAGTCTAAACATTCAGGACTACATTACAAAAACCTCCAGGGCCTCTCCTTTAAAAGGTCACTTTGACTATACCATAGAAATAAATTCATTTTAGTTATTTTAAAAGGAATTCTTTGTGATGGTTGGTCTTCTCTACCCTATCCAAAGAGGACCTCAGACAAGGACTGTTGAATCCAGGAAGCACTCATACACAACTAATTTTTTTTGTAAAACATTCAGGACGTTTTTACTCTTTTCAGAGGGTTTAGACAGTCAAAGTTTTTGGTATCTTTTATTGTTCTACTTCCACATATTTTTGCTCACCTTCATATTTTGACTGATCCTTTTGCCTAAACAAGAAGTAATAAATGGATTATTTAAGCCTGTACATTTAGATATCTGGCTTTCCCTGTCATAAATCCGAGATTAATTCATTTAACAGAAATGAATCCACAGCAGGACACATAATTATTTGATCTGCTGTAGTTGCGGCTGATCGTTTGTAGACTCGCATATCTTCATCCTTCCATTTGAAAAAATGGCTGCATCATGCATGTCATGTGTGAGATTGAAACTTGTTGCAAAAAACACCTAAATCTGAACTTCATTTGATGTTCAGCAGCTTGTAGGGCTCCAATTTATTAATTAGTGCTATTTTTGCATCGTAATGTCTCTTGGTTTATCTTGTGAGCTTATCACAATTAGGACGTTTTCTCTCTATCCTGTTTTAAACACAGATTTACTTATGGGAAACCTATATAAATGTAAACAGTAGCGTTATTCCCCCAACATGGCGGATAATGCCCAAGTGACACCAGATGTGCAGTCTTTACAGAACAATTCAGTAATATATCTCTGGACTTACAGTGCAATGAAAAAGTTCTTTCTGGTGTATTCAGCAATATTAAAGCGGGCCCGTTTGAAGTACACAAAGGTCATGGCTAAAAGGTACTGATGAATAAGGATGGAAAAGATACAGTCAGTACAGAATTAGCATCATAAAGGTTTGCTGCTTTCACCACAGTCGAGTCTTTACCTTGTCTGACATTTTGTAGCAACAATCCATCCTCAGAAAGTCTTGAATCAGGTCATCATCTGAAACCAGAAATAACTAATTAATTATTTACTGTATGTTAAACTGACGTATAGCTAACTTGAGTGCGGCTATGCTATTTATTTACCAAAAAGTTGGAAGTATGAAGCCATTTCCTGCCGCTGGATGACAGTGGTTGAGGACGCAGGTATTCTGGTGTATCGCAAGTCACGCTGGCTGGGCTGGATCTTCCACCGAGAGCCCTCGTGGTCGTCACCGTTGGCTCGGTTTAAGCAGACGTGTCTTCTGATCTGGCGCACATTTTTGCGTTTGACCCGCAGAGATGCAGGAGGAGGAGGAGTCTTCATCATGCTCCAGCTAGTCAGGTTAATGTCAGTTGACTAGTGATGAAGAGACAAAAAAGCAGATATAAAGTTTAAGATCTGACTAAATTTTGTTCCAAATCAAAATGTATTTAATCCTTTTTAAATTCATTTTATTTTCTCTCTCAGAAACAGAAAAAGTCAGATAAGATGCCTCATTACATAAACTTTTCACAGTAGCTTTCTTGAACAGTGAAAAGGCACAGGAATGCACACAATAAGCAGAACAATTAATCAAAATTAGGTGCTAATAAACTGATCAATCACTTCGACCATCTGAGCCCAATTTTTTTTGGCTCTGACCAATTAAAAAGCTTAGCCGCAACGCTTACACAAAAGATCATTGACATCCGATACAACCATCTATCACCTGGGAAAACAGCAGCTAAAGTTACACAACACAATGTAAACCGTGTTTTTCTAAGCCAACTCTTAGCGGACGGGTTTAAAAGTATGTTGAGGTCGCTGCGGTTGAGTTGCTAGCTTAAAAGAAAGAAAATAACCAAAAACTTCCCAGTTGTAGTTCATTTAATATTTACGACTGGTGGTATAACTGTGACACGCTTATAAAAACTAGACTTAAAGATGAGAAGAATGTGGGGTTTTTTGTCGACGAAACCATTTGACAAGTTTAAAAGGCTAAACTTTACTGACCAGACTTGAAGTTGTCACAAGACCGTCCGCGAGAGCACACCGGTGCGCGCCAGACGCTCAGGCAAGTCGCGCGGCGTTTCTTCTTCTTCTTTCTTTCTTTGTTGTTGTTCTTCTTCTTCGTTTTATAACCACGAAGCACCCCACTACAGTCTCTGCAAAACACACCGGTCTGTCTTCAGAAGTGAAAAACAAGATATGGTTGAGTAGAGTCTTTTGTAGACACGAAAACAAATGAAAAAATGTTTAAATACTGATTGAAAATAAATATGCAGAATAACGCGTTTATTTCAAAATGACTTGTGTTTTGTTTGTTTGTGTGTGTTTTTTTAATGAGTCCGCGTCAGTCTGATTCACAATAACCGAGCTACAAGCAAAATATGAAAAGGAAACGAATGGATGGCACTTTGTTCAGTGGTTGCTGTTGTAAAGTGCTTTATAAATAAAGTTGGCTTGGCACAGGGTGGCAGTCGACAATAGAAAGGAATAAATAATAAACTCATACCAAACCACAACTCTAAGCCTTAGTTATCTGCTGGAAAAAAAGTGAAGCACAAGTTCTTAAAGGTAGAGAGAGTGTTTGATTCCTGAAGCCAAACTAGGAAGTGGTTTCGCAGAGAAGGGGCTGATAACTGAAGGTTCTGCCTCCCATTCTTCTATTAGAAAGATCCAACAGAGGTTGGTCACTGTGAGGAAAACTATTTTAAATTCTATCATATAGCCTACTACTCCTACTCACTCTATCACAGATTACTCCCAATGATGAAAGATATATCCTCACATTTGGTATGCTCTTCATCTACCATCCATCCATCCATCCATTTTCTGTACCGCTTAATCCATGCAGGGTCACGGGTGCTCTTCATCTACATATCTCAAAAATTAAAAGCTGTATTCTGTAGTTTAAAAGACACGATTAAACAATGCTGCCATAATGTTGTTGCACACACACTGAATGCTTATTTTACTTTTAAGTTTTGTCCATCCATCCATTTATTCCAATGCAAGATCACAGGGGTCAAGCAGAAGTGCAAGCTGAGTGGACAGGTTCATCTATACACAACCACTCACTCCTAGAGAGAATTCAGAGACAACAATTAACCTAACATGCATGTTTTTGTACCGCAGAAAGAAGTCAGAGTACGTGGAGAGAATCTACTCATGCACAGGGAGAACATGTATAAAGGCCCCTGTCAGGCTCAAACTATAAACCTTCATACTGGGAGTCAACAGTGCTAACCACCACAACACTGTGCTGCCTTTTCCATTCATATAATCCAGGTAACTTGTTTACATCACATTGTGTTGTTTTCACAATAGCATTAAAAAGCTACGAGAGGAAAGATTACTATAATCTTTTCTTTTTTTGATTGTTGTGTCTACTACAGAAAGGTGAAGGTAGGTTAGGTTATTTTAGAAGCTTATCTCCCCTTTCCAGTGAACTGATTCAAGATATAGAGCTTAAAAGATCAGTAAATCACCAGAAATAATTGAAGGACTTGAAACTTGACGCATTGTGGTGTAATGACCCTCAGTGGTTCCCTCTATCATGTGATAACGTAGTCACAGTTTGAGCCATAGCCTAATATTATCAATAAAATGAAACCAATGGTGTGTATGTGTATATATATATATATATATATATATAAAGATATATAGATATAAACTCAGTTGAAAAGAAATTACTTTCATTTTTAGTTGAGTTGGGCATTTTTATTTTCCTTTGATTGGAGTCAAAATGTGGGATATTGTTTTCCAGGCTATAAAAAGCCACCTGAAGCCAGCCCTCATTACCCAAATGAGCTTATGTTCTTACAAGTAGGTGAGTTTTATTTGCTTTAACGTGACATATGTGCAGGCAGAGGAGTTCACTGAAAGCCCCACTAATCCTCTCAGCTGTGTGTCCTTTGTAAGGCACAGAAGGATGCATGTTACAGCACGCTACGAGGAAATTTTTATAAACATGACCGCCGACCTGTGGATTTATTTAGCAGATCCGTGACAGGTGGAATGAATTTGTAAAATGGATTTATATATATTTTGTTTTGGCAGCCTCCTTGTCGAAATGGATCTTATCAGAGTCAACCATCTCAGCCATTTGAGAGTGAAAGATACAGCAGGTGGCTAAGAACTTCAGCTGGTTTTTCATCTCTTACTTCCCCGTCTGTCTGTATCGGTCTTCAAGAACACAAACAGCGTGTACTGGAAAACATAAAGATGGGCTGCTCACCATCCAGAGGTAATTTTGCTGCTCTTGGGACAATAAGGAAGGGGAGAATGCTACCCCCCGTTCCTCCACAAAGCCCTGGAGATTCCCAATTTGAAGACGGAGACAGTCGTAATTCACCTGGATCTACAAATGGGGATATAAAGGAGAAGAAGACAGCTGCACATAGCCAGGTATCTCAGAAAGAGGCACAAATGACACCACAAAAAAAGAGAAATGTTACTGAGCAAGTCAACATGGAGGCAGTGAGCACTGATAAAATGGAGACTCAAGTAATGGACACTGTCACAGCATCGCAGAGAAAAGAGAAAAACATTGAAAAGCAGGATGTTGCAGACAAAAAGCCAAGCAGAAAACCAAAGAAAAATACCAAAGGTGCAAAAGTTGCAAAAAAGAAAGACAAGGACAAAGATATAGATAAAGGCTTTACAGATCAAAAAGTGGACTTCCCAGAACCTTTGGTAAAAGCTCACCAAGCTGCTTATGCCTTTTTGAATCCGAGCATGAACAAATATGACATTCTTCTTGGACTTTTGGAACAAGCTACTCAAACTCAAGTTTATGTTCAGCCAATGGTGGCCTTCATGGCTTTACGCTACGAAGAAATCATTCAAGGATTGGAAGAGATGGTAGACGAGGGGCAAAAAGTTTTAAGAGAAAATGGAGAAAATCTTGCTTGGCCAAGCCAAATGAAAAACCTCTCATCCTCCACAACTCTGAAGTCTGACTCTGATAATACTGATCCCCCACCAGATTTGTTACAGCAGCTGCTTCAGTACACCACACAGAGGATGAGAAATGTGAGTCAGACTGTTGGTGGAATTGGGGACTCTGCTTTGGAGGAGGCAGTGGAGTACTTTGCCTCAGTCTCAGAGCTTTTAGAGGCGAAACTGAAAGTCAAGCGTTCCATAGAGGCTAGATTAATGCAACTCTTAACCCGTATTGAAATGGCCTCTCTGCGCAAGCCTGGACCAGAAGATTCTGCTCTGTTTAGTGAGGACAGTGGAATTGGGGCTGAGAATGAATCGCTTGCTGGATCCGAAAAACGGCATAGACGAGGAAGTTGTGGGTCCACAGGGACAAACCGAACCACTTCCAGTCTTATGGGATACACCTCCACGAACATTTCAGGACTGTCAAGGCCAAATCAACGGACTCAAATAAGTCCTAGTGTGTCACTCACTTCACTAAACTCTCTTGGTTCTATATGTACCATAATGCCGAATGACCAAAGAGACTCATTGCTGGGATCATTCTCTTTAGACGATGGAGAGGATGACAATAATGAGGAAGAGGTAAATAAAGGAGTGGGAGATGTGCAAGTGGCTTTTAGAATGCAATCTAATTCTTCACGTGTCAATAGTGAAAAAAATCCATGTCGCTTACCCCCAAAGCACATTGAAAATCCACGAAATGTTGAAATGACTCTCAAAATGAAAAATGCGATAAGTGGCCGGATACAGTTTGTTCCCAAACAGAACTCTGGTGCTAAAGCAAAGGTTGCATGCGGCCCACAAACTACTAGACATGAGTGGACAGATGAGACAGTACGATCTCCAAAGAGACCTCAAACAGCAGCTCCTGTTCGGAGGGCAGTCGTGAAAAAGGCCCCAGGGACTAGAGGACAACGTTCCCGGTCAGCAGAATCCCTGCGGAGCAAAGGTGAAGATCCTACACTGCTTGAACTGGAAAGGACACAAAAGGATTTAAATCAGAGGTTGCAGAAATTGAGTAAGAGTAAAGTGGGAGGAAACTCTAAGACTGCTCCGCTTAAACTTATACAAAGAAACTCGCCTGCACAATCTCCAGCAACAACTCGCAAAAATCCATTATTAGATAAGGACACTATTCCCAAACCACTTAAAGACAAAACAAGCCTAACAAAGTGCACCAAGAAAAAAGAAGAGCAAACCAGGGAAGTGGAAGAAGATAAACAGAAAGATGAGCAATCATCCAAGTTTCCCATAAGAGCCACCCCGCCTCCTAGCCCTCCTTTATCACCACGGCCATCCTCTGGTTTCCACAGAGGCAGAAACTCAGTCAAAAAACTGATTGACACCTTCAGTCAAGGCATAGAGGAAATGGAAGGTCCTAAAGTTCTTGGGCCTTTAAAAGGTGTGCGCAGGTGTGGTGTTCCAGTCCTGCCTGGTTTAGGAAATTTTGAAGCTGTGCTCCTTTCTGGGATAACTAGCTGTAGGCCTGAGCCCACAGCATCAGAGAAAACTGATTACTTTGATCTGGATAATCTTCCTCCACCTCCACTGGAAGTATTAATGGACAAGTCATTTGAAAGTGCCCAAAGTGGATCCAATACAACAGGAGATGGGGCTTTTAAAGTAGGAAAATCACCTGTGTTAAAAAGGGCTGGGGTATCACAACGACTTAAAGCCTCAGTTCAGTCTGTCACTGTGCTACCAAGTAAAGGAGGCCTGCCCCAATCCTCCAAGGTCATTTCTCCAGCTAAAGAACATAAACAAGAAACGACTGCTTTATCAAAAGTCAGCCAACCAGATGTTCAACCATCGACAGATCCAGGTGTGGAAACAGATCTTTTACACCAGCCAGCCAGAAAGATCGTACACCTAAAGCAATCTTCCGACTCTAATTCAGGGAGATCATCAACAAATTGTGTATTAACAGCTAATAGTCAAGGAGAATCAGTACATGTACAGCACAGTGGCAACATTTCAGTGCCTGGACCAAACAGCACAACATCTACAGTGCCTACTTCTCCTGTAGCCACTACCCAACCACCTGCCACCCCACCTGTCTCTAGAGGACGAATACTACCTTCCACACCCTCTACCCCAAGCAGCTTACATCGAAGACTTCCCAGTCCCCAGACTTTCAAAAAGCAACCTTCGCCACCCTCAACAGCTAGCCCTCCTGTTCACAGAACGGTCCCCACACCACCAGCTGTTCAGCGAAGACTCCCCAGTCCACCTGTTGGAAAGCAGAATGTTTTCAACTCAAACCCAGCCCCCTCGTACCCCTTTAAAGCACCATCGCCACCAGCATCACCAAAAGTTCAAAGGTTGTCAAGGGAGAACAGCAGCGAAGACTGTAGTGCTCGGATGTTCAGTAATGCCCGTTCAGTCTTCTGCCCCATGTCTCCATCCATGTTTGAAGCCAAGCCTTGTGCAGTTCCCAAACCACCTCAAGCATGGACTTCTACCAGAGTCTCCTTTATCTCAAGTACCTGGGGGAATCGAGGAAGGTTTCCTGTTTCTGTTCAAGGACCTCGACCCTTTGTCCGACGTAGTCAATCCGACCGAAGGCCGAGTCTAAGTCTGCCACCACGATCTCAAGCTATCTCAGTGGCCGAGACTTGTGGGAGTGAGCCAGCAATTTGTTCCCAAGGGTGAGATTTTATATATATTTTTTATGTATCTTAAATCTTCAAAATGTTTTCAGGAATATTACATTTTGTTCTGGCTTTAATTCTCAAACCAAGTTTGGGAAAGATGTCCTGCAGTGAGACTTGGTTTTTAATAACCAATTTTAATTGACATAGTAATGAAAAATATATGTAAACTGATAGTGAAGCTATACTGTACGATGTGACCTTACATGATTTGTTCTAAGTTTACTTTGTAAACTCAGTCGAGTCACCCATTAAGCTCTATAAAGCACCATTCCTGAAAATGATGGACTCAAACCCAACTGGCACACTTCCCTAATTACTAAAGACAACTGTCTTCATTCTTTTTTACAGGCTAGATGATGAACCAATCAGAGACGATGACATATGGGGTAGCCAATCGGAGTTCAGAGCTACACCACGCTCTGCATCACACCCAGACTTGTGTGTTGTTGGACAGGGCTTGCACAGGGACTAAAGGGGCCAACACAAGGCTATTGGGATTATGGATTAGCAGGCCTTACCGAGGATTTAAGTTGATATTGTTTATTCGACAGGGAAGAGAAGAGGAGCCAATTCTAACCACTCTGCTGAGGTAACACACCTCCACAAGATCTATATGTCAGGGTGTTTTCATTTTGATTTATTGGAGTTCATTAAATGGTGAGGATCTTTGCATTTGCACTGTACATAAGCAAGATCTTGAGTTTCATGTTTACAACATACAGTTCTCATCCTTTGGTAATGGAAAATAAACAGATTTTTTCAAGCACACTCATTCCTTTGGCAATTAATTATGTATTTACACAAGTGTACGCTCAGATCATGCCAAGTTAGAGGTTACATAATCAACACTGAAATGTGCTGGCAGGTCATCTGTTTAACTACAAGAGTAGTAGTACTGAAAAAGTCTTTATAAAGCACTTTACAAAGAGAAATTGCACGATAGTGCAGTACAACTAAATTTAAGAAACCAGTAGAAATAAAATATCCCATAAAAAAAATTGTAGTACATAATGAGTCAAATTAATAAATAGAAACTTCAAGTAGTTTTTCAAAAGAAGAACATGACAGGGCACATTATGGATCCTTAAAGTACTCCTCAAGTTAGAGAATATGAAAAAAATATGTATTTAAATGAATTGAGAACTATTCATTACATGTTCAAATTAAAATGAAAAAGAAGATCATTAGAAATTTTCAGTGTAGTGACATTGTTTAAAACCTAAATTATTTTTTTTCATAGATGCCATTTTCTTCAGAATAATAGGTTGGAACTGGCTAAAGGCACAACACTGTTTTCTTACATAGGAGATAATCAACAAATTGTTGTTAATCATTGTTATTCTTTAATTGAGAGGTGTTTATTATTTCTTTGGCTTTCTTCATTTTGTAATTAATTATTAACTTAAACGGGGCTAATGTCTGATATGGTTTGTTTTTAAAAAAAATCTATCATTTGTCTTTTTACTATTTCTTTATAATAAAGAACATGTAACCATTTCATGTAATAACTGCTCAATCAGCACCACATAATTTATTTAATGATTATATTTTTCTTATTATGTTTATGATATTTAAACTACACAAATCAAGCAGCAGTATTTATATTATGTAACAGTGGTTGAAAGGTAACATGCTCACACAGAGTCAAAACATTGATGTTTTATAGCCACGATGAGCAGAGTTCACTGCACTGCACATAGTCTGAGCATGCTGAGAACATGACATGGCCCAATATGGATCCTTGAGGTACTCCACAAGTTAGTGAATATAAAAAAATATGTATTCAAATGGATTGAAGACTATTCATTACATGTTAGCATGCTAACATTTTCTGAACTCCGAATACAAAGTCAGTTTAATAGGAATTTCCTTAATTTGTTATTCTTTGGTTCTACAATGCATTAGTGGATACAAGTTAACGAGTCAGACATTACCAAATTTGTTGCCATTAAACTTAATTGAATCAAATTTAGCTAGCAAAACTTATGTATCCCTTTAGTTATAGCATAGATTAAACTTTTTTTTTTTTTATTAAGTTTTTTTTTTAACTAAAGGAACTTTAATACACAGTTCATTTACTTAATAGGTGAAAATGAAAGTTTATTTAGTCATTAATGCTATAAAGATTATGGGATCATTTTGAACTCATCAATTAAAAAGCTGCATTTATTTCCATTTCACACAGTTTTTGAATTTGTAATGTTACACTAATAGGCTATATTTTGGCCCTATAATTCTTACTATATATTTTCCGCAGTTCTTCACATTGCTGCTAACACAATTTTGAAGATTGTTTATTGTGTAGTGTTTTCTGCACATAGTCTGCTAGCTTCTTTCTCAGAAACCCCTCTGACCATGTGCGAAAGAAGGAACATTAAATTAGGACCTGTGGTTACCATCACCTCAATAAATCATTCTCCATATTAAAACTGTTTTAGTTGAATTAGAGGCTTTTGACTGGAGACCTTCACCATACTATTTATAAAGTACATTTTTCCAGATAAACAAGAAAGCATGACATGTCACGAGGGACAAAATGATTGACAAAGCCATTATAAAAGAGAGTATCATAAAATGAATCACCAAAGTGTGCCTTTGGGATCTGCTGGTGTTTTTGTTGGCGTAATTGTTGCTGGAGGGTTTTCTTTTTTCCCAGTATATTGAACTCCTTAATGAATCGTTGAGTTCTGAAAATAAGACAGAGAGAAAGACAGAGTAGAAATCACTCATGACTTAATCCATCAGCTGTGACTATTGTGACCAATGCCTTTAAATAGCCTGAAATATTCAGAACTCAATGCCCTTTAACAACCATTTAACTTACTTTTACAGGGGGATTGTAAATGTGTGGGTGTTTAAACTCTGAAGAAGTTATAAAAGTCCACTGGGCAGCAATTAGTAGTGTAGACCTTTAGTAAATTGACAAAATCCTTATATCTTTAAGCAGGAAATGGTCCTTAATGCTGGAAATGGCTTGTTATAAAATGTCACAGGGAGTGGAGGTCAAACTTCAAGACTTCTCTTAAGGGAAAGAATCCAACTAAAGATGCAACAGGTTCAAAGCATGTAATGGCCAAGCAATGTCCTCCTCGCTAAGAGTAGTTTATACATCTGCAAACCTGACAAAACCGTTGAAAGTACAATGATGTCTGCCTTGATTCACATTGATGGCGAGCCTGAATCTGTCTGGCAAGTCTCTGTGCATGTGTGTGTTTTTACCTTTTGTTACAATCAGACTTTGAAATGAAGCCGCATCTATTTTTCAACCACCAGATGAAGCCAATAGCTAAATAAGTCAACAAAACATATTTGACAAACAGTGAGTCAAGTAATGACAGGCTGATGCTTCGATATGTCAAGTTACTTTTACACTTTTTAAAGTATTTACAGCATCATATTTGTAAAAAAAAACACAAAAAAAGGGAAAAAAAAACAAATTGTGCCAATGAGACAAATAGAAACCAAATGATGTTATCACTTTACTTGCAAGGACAGATATCAGTAAAAAAGTCAAATTATTAATAGTATTTTTAAAAAGTCAAATTAAAAGTGTAGATTTATTTGACAAGAAAATTTAACTATACTGACTTCTACACAAGAGTGTGTTTTGAGCACTATTAAAAAAAATCTGCTTACAATTAGACAAAGGAAATCTGTTGAATTAGATTCTGAAAATAGTTCTGCAACATTTCAGGTCTTGCCCAGTTATTTTGCTTATCTTGAAGGTGAGTGAAACACTATTACAACATGGTTGTTCTTTCTTTGAGAAAATGCAGTGACAAAGACAAACTGGGAAGTTTCCAGGCAAACTCAAGATATCTCTGGGGAGTTTTGGGGATCTCTGTTCAGACTCCTCCTGGATAAGCAGCAGAAAACAGATTAAAGAACAGATAAGGTTTTAGATGCTGTTCTCACATCAAAATCAAATATTTTTTTTTATTAATAGAGCACTTTACAACAATCACAGTTAATCAAAGTACTGAAAAGAGAAGAATTTAAATATAGCACACTCATGAATTATGGATAAATTATATGTAAACAGTTAATTTTGCAAGTGAAAGCACTCTCAAATGTCAAAGGTTGAGCTGTTTTCTGCTTGGCATGTCTACGATGGAGCATAACTCCAGGGGCAGCGAGTTCTACAGTTTTGGCCCCACCACTACAAAGGCACGATCACCCAACTGTTAGCACCTGGACTGTGGCACCACCAGTGTTTTTCAGAAGAGCGCAGGGCTCTGCTGGGCTGGTGAGGCGGCAGCATGTCCCATGTTATCACTTCTCAGAAACAAAGTTCAGATATTGAAAATGTATTATTCAACTGAATAAAATTATAGTTTTTCCTGAAGTGTTGTGTTTTTGATTTTTTAATCTCATATATTTATAGAATTTATAAAGGGACAGTGCATATTAATGTACATTTAAAATAAATAATATTACAGCCGTAAATAATTCACACATTTATTCCCAAAGCTCATCTCAACTTCAATATGTCCAGCCTTTAAGAACTCAGATAGCTAAGGAAATGTCTAGGGGGACTACTTTTTTTCTTTATCTGTTGTTCATTTCTTAAGATTACATTTTTAGAATTTTATAAGTATATACATTTTTCAAGGGCTGTATCAGTCATTAGTTTGTAAAGCTGCAAACAAGAAAAAATCATAAAGTTTTGAACAATATCACAACTATAAATGTGGGTGGGCATTTATTTAACACAACTGATCAGAGCAGAATATTTGAAGTTGGGCCGGCAGTGAAGCCTTTTCTCCACCAGAGGAGTATCTCACCCCACAATCTGTCCTCTGCCAACCCTGCAGTCAACTAAGAAGCAATAAGGATTCATAACTAGGTGAGATACACATTAAAGGCACCATAATCTCACTGTTTGCCTTGGATTATGACTTATCAGTGCAGTCTCTAAACTATACTTTAGTAAAATCAATGAGACATTCAGTACAACCTCTGAAAGCAAATTTTCCACGTCAGAAAATATAGGAATGACTCAGAGGGACATGATGAAGCTGATAAATCTTGGTCTTCTCCTGGGAGACATGAATACAAATGTGTGGATTATGCTAAATGAATTACAATGAATAAAACAATCTTCATACTGAAGAGGGAATGCTGACATTTAGTCAATTTATTCATAGTAATATTGGCCATATTTTCTCTGTTTGCAATTGCTTACTCTATATCTGTGAAAATTCCCTGAGAAAGATGAAGATAAAGCTTAAATATTCCTGTTGGGTGGCTCTCCTGTGCAACATTTTGTTTCAATACTGTAACAATACATCCATCAGCAGCTTGAATAGATGATGAATATTCCTGCAGAAAACATGTCAGTTTTACAGAGAACGCCTTCAAAAGCATGACATAGTATATAAACCATATCTTATTTTTTGTATGATAAGAAAGCACCTAGGGCCTGATAATATCTTCTGTTTATTTTGTGGTTAAATGACTTTTCTGGCCTAAATGGCAAGACAAAGTTGATAATTCAAGAAGGGGGGGGGGGGTCCATTAACAACCTCAGTGAGAGTGTTGAAAACCTGACCCTTTCTGATTTTTTCTCATATCACATTTTTTACAAAACAAACACACATGTAAAAAAAAAATTATGTTACTTTGTTAATATTTATTTGAACCTTTATTTAAAGTGGCACACTGAACTTTGGCAGATTTTAGCAATTTGGTCCCCCCTAATGCCTAGTCTCCGAGTTCACCCCCAGGAGGTAAGTTCCAGTCCAATGTTGCCTCTCGTCTTATCTCTTGCTCTTTTTTCTTTTCACAACTTCCTCTAATAATGTCTTCCTGCATTACTTTGCTAAATCTGTCATGGTTTGCCAATGTGTTGATGTCTCGTTGCTGATGTGTAACACAATACCGTACAGTAAAACGCAGCTTTCACACAATGCCCCGGGCTGGAACATGAAGTTGGTAAGTGGGGTTTCTCAGTGGTGGGATGCTGCAGGGCAATAAAGGACCCAGGAATGTGGTAATGAATGTCAGTGTGTCATCAAACGAGCCAGAAGCTCAGAGTTTTAAGGTCAGAAACGTGTGTAGTGTTGCTTTAACAGATTAAAATAAACCAGTCTCACAGCAAAACTTGGAATAGTCATAGAAACGTAATGTATTGATTTATGTCTGCAAACATGACTTTGATAATTTTTTCATGCTAGAGGACACAAACAAAACTCAATAAAGGGGCAAAGTTTCACTGCTTTTATTGAAATAGTCACAAATCAATGACTGGATCATAATAAAGAGGTGGCAGACCCACATTAAGGTGAAGGAAACGCCATGGTTTCTGTCAAAACCAGCACTACCATAACATATTGTAAGATATTCCCACAAATAAGTCTCAAGCTCTTGGCTAAACACATAAATCATGTTGGAGGCATAAACCAGATGTCCTCCTGACAAGCAATACTTTGAAAGTTGTCCTGCACCATGGGAAAAAAGTGAAGGATTTGCTTGAATCAAAACAGATCCGAAGTTTTCTTTCAAGGAAAGTGTCGTCAGCATCTTTACTGAACATTATTGTATTTAGAAAATTCAAACAAGCCATGATGCCAAAAAAACAATCACAAAGCTGTGTGAGAGAAAGACAGAAAGGTCTGTGGAGGATACACGTAAAGGTGTCAGGATTGGGTATAAAAGGAGCATGTGAAGTTTTTTTTTATGTTGTGCTAAACTCCATCGGATAATCAGCGCTTTCAGGTTGCACTGTGTGAGATAGTACTTTATTGTACTTTATTGATAGCTTCATTGTCTTTGATACAAGTAAAACAGTCTGTGTGCAAAAGGCAATGACTAAAACACGGTAGAACAAAGTGTAACAACATATTAATGGAAATGTCTTGAGTTGAATAAATGATAAACCCAAACTTATCTCATTTATTAAGACATTGCTGTGTAAAGTAGCACGTCATTGACCAAAACTAGCCTCTAGCTAATGTTAGCCACTTTTAAGTCAGACAAATGTGGACAGTGCTCATGCAAGATCATGTACAGCTTTTATAAAATAGCAACACGATACGAGTTTGGGCTTAAACAGTAATTATCTCTATTTAAAAGCAGTATTAGATGAGGCAAGTCAAACGTGTGATGGCTACACTGACATGAAGAAGAAGAACCTGCTGTGCTAAAGCTCTTCCCCCCACAAAGCAATGATCATGTCATCAGTTTACAGCAAAAAAATGACACCCTGAACTTAACAATCAGAGGTAATCTTTGCTTGAACATGATCACAACTGAACCTACAGACTGGAGAACAACAACAGCAGTTATAAAAGGCAGCAACGTGAATGTCTTGTAAACTCTAAACGTAGCTTCCATTATGTTTCTAAGTTCAGGCTGAATAGCTTCATCTCCTCTAGTTTGCATTCGTGATCTGTACCAAGATATCTATTAACAGACTGTAATGACATATTTTATCTTTATCAAAATTTCTGTCAACTCATTTTCTTTTTTTTTTTTTATGAATCCTGAACTATCCATAATTGGTAAACATACAGTTGATTAATGATTTATAGTTTTGATGAGCTCATGTTTAATAATGTTTAATAGTATGGAATTTCAGGAGGGAGAAAATCTTTGTGTGTCATGAATGAATGATTCTCCATTAATACGTACAAACATAGGTTTGTAATGATTGACACATGTGTTAAATATATATGTGTTAAAAGCTGAGCTAGAAATGTAGTCATTTTACTGAATGAGTCTTATAATAAATTCCTTCAAGCTGCAGTTGCTAATTTCTTCAGGTCCTTTCAGCTGCATCTCATAGCATTAATCAGTTTCCTCAGCTGTCATTCTAAAGAATATTTAATAAATGAATATTGTTAGCCCACTGTGTGTAATGAACAGACTTAACAAGGCTGTGGATTAAGTCAGGAGAAACTATGAGCAACATTTCTGCTCCCTTTCAGCTGTCTCATTTAAAGTGATTACCTTTTTCTGGTGTAAAAGGACTGCAAATATGAACCATGTGACAAAGTTTGAATACAAAGCGGTACCAAAAGACAAAATGACCAGACTTTTCTTCCAGAATGGTTTACTTTTCACAGCTTAAGCTGGACCACAGGTCTTTAGATGCTCCATAATAAGAATAAGAGTAATAAATGAATCAAGCCCCTTCTGTATGAAACTATGAAAACATTCCTATTATTTGAAGCTTTGGGTGATATTTAAGGTGATAATAAAAGAAAGGAAATTTTGGGTTTGGTTGATCTTTTCTAAGTTGTATCTATGCTTCTTGACAATTAATCTAAACCATTGGAAAGTGTGTTCATTCCCCTTTTAAATGGCCCCATTGGAAAGGAAAGTGCGTTTGTGGGATGAGCAGCAGAGTTGAATGTGTGAGTTGTGCCAATGAAAAACATGCCAAACAGCTTATTCTGCCATGACTGCCTTTCGCTGAGCTGTTGTCGACATCATGTGCACAAGAACCTGACATGTGGAAGAATGTTACGTTCAGCAATGAGTCCAGATTCTGCCTATGGCTTGGAGAAAATGTGCAGCATGGTATGCCAATAACTGCACCAATGGCATAACAGCTTTTGGTGGAGGTAGGTTGATGATGTAGGGAAGCATCTCACTCACTGGAAAAACAAAGCTTTTCATCACTGGAGGCAATCTCAATACAGAAAGCTATGAAGAAAAGATTCTGCAACCAGAGGCAATCCCACACCTCCACAGTCTGGGACCAAACTCTTTCCCCTGGAGTTAATCAAAGATTAAATCTAGGAATGGAGAGGATTTAATGGCTTGCTTGTCCTGTCGGTGCCAGATGAATACTGGTTGAAGAATGGGATACCAGCCCACAGTCCAAACTGGTGCCCAGCATGAGGAGGAGGTATGTGGCTGGTTGTTCCACATGTTACTTTGTTAAATGAAGAAATTTTTCATGTTTTTTCATGGGCACAACCCACATACTCAACTATGCTGCTCATCCCACAAATGAATTTTCCTTACGCATATGACTCCATTTAAAAAGGGAGGCAAACAGCTTTTCCATAAGGTATAAGAACAACAAATCCTTTCTCTTCTCAAGCTGTCTGTGAGTAGGTGGTTGAATTAAGCTACAAACATTTAAGATTATTCAATTTAATGCCTACATCTGGCAGAACACCAAACCATATCCAGAAACTTTATTTTTTAGTTTTCCGTTGCACTAGAAGGTGGTGTCCTGTTTACATGAGTAAAATTGAAAATATTTTTGTTAATGCTATTTGCGTGAGAATTTCTGAGTTTTTTTTTTATAACCAGGTGACCAAAATGAAACTAAGGCAAGGCAAGGCAAATTTATTTGTATAGCACATTTCATGTACATGACAATTCAGGGAGCTTTACATACAAACATTATAAACATTACAGCGGGGTGCAGAAAGCTTGAAGAAGAATTAAAAACAAAAGTGAAATAACAAATTAAACAACATAAGAAAGAAACCCTCAGAGAAAATAGGATATATCATCTATATCACTGCAAATAGAAAAGTTTTTAACCCTTATTAAAAACTGCTGAAACTAAAAAAAATGTTTGATATATTTTTTGCTGTAAAGAAATACAGTTAGTATTGCAAGGTAGTCAGATTTAAGTTATGTAAAAAAAGCTAGTTTAAAACAATATGTACACTAATTTTTCATGTGTGAAATAAGTAAATATATGACAACCAATGCCATATTGAGAACCAATGAAAATGTACTGTAACTGTCTGAAAGTTTAATGGTTATATTTTTTAGTTGACAGATGTTAAAACTATTTTTCTCTCAGTCTGAAAATAAACACACACAAAAAAAACAGGCACAGATGGTGCAGTTTGAGGCTAATAATGCAATTATCTTCACATCCATTTCAATTTAAATGAAATAAAAATGTACAATGAGGGAAGTTAAGCACCGGAGGTAAATGAGGAGCAAAACAAACAACTCATATGTTTCAGTATTTTAGTTTATTTCTCTGTTAATGAGATGGAGCAAAGCCAAATGAGTTCTACATTTTTATTGCATATTTGCACAAAGCTAGGAGGAAAAATCAACAGTCATGTTGGTCTTCAGCCGTTTGGTGGATGGTGTTTTCTGTCTGGATCCGGTTCAGTTCACATTTGTCTGCAAATAAAAAATGAGCATATCTAATTTGAATATAATTGCACTGTTACATGCAGTTATGTGAAGCCACTATGTACTGACATGCCAGCAATGACACATGTTATTGTAACAGGGAGACATACCAATACTTGAGGTGAGGTGGTCTGAGATTCCATTCATTACACATCTAAAACCAAAGAAGAAATCATTACAAGTCCAGGCTGTCTCTCTTTGCACAGCCTGACTTCTCTGGCTGGCTCAGCGCTGCTGAGTTCTCTAGAGGGACTGGGGGAAAACATGACCCACCAGCTGCCACAGATGACTCATATCGGACCGTTTGTGGTCTCAGTGTAGGTCCAAACATAGTAGCTCCCTGATAATTCTGTCTGATAACCATTTGTGTCAAATGGCTGTAAAGTGGAAGTGAGCTCCATAGCTGGACGGCACCAATGCAGATGCAGAGATGTAGAAAAAAACAGCCCAAGCGGGGGAAGCATGAGCGTGACGAGCATTTTGAGATTATTGGCTCACTCACACATTTTATCCACTTGCCTGAATCACAACTAACAGATACAGGCATGTTTTTCCATACTTTAAACAGATTTCAACAAAACCATTTTGTAGTTTTTCTTTTTTAACTTTTGTTCAAACAAATGTTGATACATAGTTTGTAAAAAAACTAAAAACTACAAAGGTTTATTAATATTGAGAAGCTTATGATATGAATGCCAGCATGACCAGGATTCACACATAGAAAAAAAGCATCATGTATTGTATATCTGTTCAGGATGTTCATGAACATGTAGTTATATCTTAAAAAAATAAAGAAAATAAATTTTAACTACAACTACTAACTTATAATATCATTATTATCATCATGTATATCATGTATTTTTTATATATATATATATATATATATATATATATATATATGAAT
>JBBBVU010000021.1:3530188-3545274 GCA_037177055.1 Atherinosoma microstoma | reverse complement strand
ATATATGTGTGTGTGTAAATAAATAAAATGTACATTTACAGGAAATTAAAATGTCACTGTACTCTTAGCATGCTTAATATCCCCTGCCTGATATCCATATAGAATGATTTATTGTATAAAAAAGTGATCATTTATTATCTGTCATAGTTCATATTTTTTGTTTTTCTTTCTTTGAATGTACTTTTTTCCCTCTTAGTATTTTTTATTTAAAAACAAGCTAAATAAATTTTTTCCCTCTAATTTCCTTCTTAAAAACATCAGCCAGTTACAGATCCTGACCTATAAAATCAAAGTAATATAGGCCATACGAAGATATATTCAGCACTTTATGTATGAAAAAAGACAGTTTAACATAAATCTAACACGGTAGAGATGCTGTGTTAAAGTGGTCGTACCTTCAGTGTCTCCATTGGATGTGCGAGTCTTGGAAACCTTGGCAAAATGCATCTCAGTAAGACATGTGATCTTTTCCCATGACATTAGCCTCCATGGCAGAAATAAGACTAAATATTTTTCATTTAGGCTACATGTAGAGAAGCATACAGTATATTACATGAAGTTGTCATATCATTCTCCCTAATGCGTGTCATCCTCTGTATTTGTACCATTTACCTGTAACATTGCATACATGTCAAGCTTTGAAACCAGAACATTAATCTTCATTACATGCTGCTACTCTGTGCACCATTTGAAAACTGATCAAGAGAAAGATTTGCATGCTGTGTTCTGATACGTGTCATATGGGCACTCTAACAGCCTTGCGAGACAAATACCTTCTTGTGTACAAGGCAAAGCTGTGTACATTCAACGACTACACAGCTGTAAACACACATACACACAACGTGTTGACTGGACTGCAAATGAAATTTTTTATAACTGCTATTTGATGCTGTGACAAATAAATACAAATCTAAACCAACAAAACACTTTTATAACATATTGAATATGTAATTTTGTTTTTAATACAAGATGTTGGGTTCCCAAGAAAAGCCTGCTATACTGAGTTGCTGTTGTATTTCACACATCATTTGCATATAGATAGCACAATCAGAGATCTGCAATGACATGACAGTTTGGATTTTTAGATTGCTTGAGTGTTGAAGTGATGATTGGATGAAATCTGATGATTAACAGGAACAGTTTCAATCAGCTGGCTGTATGATAACGAGAATAAATACCAGAGACTGGAAAGGGAAGGACAAACAGGTCAGCCACATTGTTATTCAGAGTGGGGTGAACAAAGAACAGGCATATAAGGAATATACTGTATCTTTAAGCATAAAGACGCCCCAAGATCCTTAAAGACAACTGGTGTGTTTTATGTCGTGCCAGTTAAGCTATTAGTTCAGTGCGTGTGCATGCATGTCTGAGCTTTGCTCGCTGCATGAAGGCTGGGGTCCCTGAACACTGCTGGCATGCACTGCATCTTAATAGCACCATTAGCATTCAATGTCTGCAAACTGCTGGACTAAGAATACTGGCAAACTAAGAGGGGGTTTGATTAGGAGGATTCAGTTCAAGCTTATCTTTTTTTGTCTTGTTTTTACTATTGGATCATGTTTGCAGTTACTTTTACATATGGAACACATTTGCTTTGTCATTGTGGAAGAGCTACATGATCTTTATTTTAGCTCTGAGGTGCTGAAAAATGGTGCTATCTTACAGGAAAAAAGGTGTAATAATTCTTCTGTGCACTGGGTGGCAGTGTTAGCAAAGGCATTCTCGTCATAGTGCATCACACTCGTTAAAGGTTGGTAATTATCTTCAGGAGACTAGCTGCATTAAGAGGCACATTTTAACTGATATGAGAGATGTATAGAAATGGACATGCTGCAGGGACACCCCTACACATGATGCAACATCTTAACTCACTCATTTGCCACATACTGAAGGGTGATGACAGAAATGCGCCGACTGTCTGCAGAGCTACATTTCTCATACCTACAACATCATTACATCCTTCAGTCAAGAGCATGAATTGAGTTTGAGATTGCGGTCAGGCAGAAACGCAGCCGAGGGCAACTCTGAAGCTCCTCTGACACAGTGTTGAAGGAACCTTTGTGAAAGGTCAGGTAAGCAGCAGCGACGCTGCTCCTCTCACCAAATGCCACAATGTCCCAGGGGTTGATGTGACTGACGGGGGACCTTATCTGGTGGCATAACACCACTACTATTGGAGGACCATGCAAGGGTTTAAGAGGTGATGAAGCAAGAGATGAGCCTGGAGTTAATAGCACACAATCATTAGGTGGATTGGATGCTGGTGTCTGCTTGTGTCTGTAATGCTCTGACACTGTAATACACACAATTTTATTGTAGCCTGTGGGTGGGTTATTGCCTTATATTTGAGACATTCTTATATGCCCCCCCCTTTCTAATTCAAGGTAAACTAGCAACACACAAACAACTATCTGAAGCAATGTGACACTTGCAGGTACATTACAGCCCATGCAGAGTAGATAATTAGCTAACTAAAGGTTTGAACGGGTGCTTAGGAGAATAAGACGTGTTCATGTTTGGAAGTTCAATAAAGGAGGATACTTCACAGGAAAGCTCCAGTGGATTGTTGTGCTGTGCAGCAGTAGCTGTCTGACTCACTTTGACACGGTGAGATTAGTTGGTTATATCTTTGGACTTAACCTTCAGCATTACAAAGGAGGCACATTTTCAACTAGTACAAACAACAATGGTAACCAGCAGCAGAGCTGGACATTTCTCAAGGAGGTTTGCATCAGAGGATTAGAGCTGCCCCTGTCAACAGCGCGGCTACTGACCAATCACAAGACTGGAATTACAACCTTACAAAAAGTAAGAGGAGCTCAACTGCTTCCAGCTTCCGGACTGCCTCTTGATTCTTCACTCGTTTTCTAAGTGCTTTTGTGTTTTCACTTAATTATTGCTGCTGAGACTCTAGGGAAAGCTTTGGAATGACAATTAGAGCTTTAACTATTGTCTTTAATTACACCACGATTAAAAATGCAACATTTCAGTCAGATCAGACGTTAACTTTTCTATAATCATCTCTGCTGTCTCTGCAGAAACAATCTGTCAATCATCCAAAATAGCCTCTTTATCATTGGAGATTTTCAATGATTCCTATTTATATACTTACTTGAATTAAATAATTGCAAATTAGCACTGAAAGTCAAAGATATGGATTGCACTTCACTTGGTGAAAGATGCCCGACTGTTAGCAAGTCTTTTTCTTTGCTGTTGCAAATTACAAGTAAAAATGTCATGGCTCTCTTTCTTTTTGTCTCTCGCATGAACAGAGCCATAACTGGATCAGAAAACCCAAAGTTAATAACCAGTCTCATGACACCAGCGATGGGATGGCTATTGTTTGACTAAGGGTGCATTCACACTAGCGCTGTTTGATCCGCTTTAAACAAACCCTCGTCTGCTTCCATGGATAGCACAGTCCGTTTGGGGTAGTGTGAACACTAATCCACACTCTGGTGCAGACCAAACAAGAACACTCTGGTATGCTTGGAAAAACCGGTGGTCTTGGTTCACAAAAAAAAATTGGGGGGCTTTAAAAGATACGTAAAAAGATTTTCATTTAAAAACAGGATATATCCAGAGTATGCACTTATTCAAAAGCTCTACAAACAGTTGTCTATATTTTTTACCTTACTACTTATTGTTCATCATGTTTTGGGGTTGCATCATCTGGACAATGAGTATAAATGAGCTGAAACAAAGGCATTCTCGTCATAGTGCTGCTCTGCTTCGCTCTTGGGTTACGTGTCCATGTTACACATTTGGGATTCCACCATTGGAGTGAGGATTTTCACATGAAATTCACCAGTGTAGCAGCTTCTACAGGGTTGTGGTGGAGATATGGTCATCCTCAAAACCACCATTAAACAGTTGCATTATATTCTGTCACTGTTATTACACCAGATGTTAAGGGTCACCACCATGAAAGGTGACCCTCGTGGTGTTAAGATGAAATGCTTTTGGACAGGCTGTGCCGTCAGTAAAAGGAAGTAAATTTTGAAAGATTTTATCTCCTGTTCTAAGAAAGCCTTCCACATATTCCATCTTTAAGACTCTTCTCCAAAAATGCCCCAAAAGTACATCGAAACTGTCATCATTTCTAATTCTTGTGTATCTGTTGTATGTTTTAATGGTTTTTATTTATTTTTGTATGTTGCTTGACTTGGGACCATGGATGGAAATTAGCATTCTTTGCTATTATCCGGCATGTTTGCATGATGCTTTTTTGGTATCGATGTTCCTTATTCTGCATTCTCCTAATTAAATAAACTAAATATTGAACTAAAGCTGCATTTAGTGTAAACTGCTTGAATGTAGCGCACACAACAAAAAAGTTTATCTTCCTCATGATGATGTAACATTTCAAATGTGAATCTTGTGGATTGATAATGCATTAAATGCACCTTAAAAGAGAAATTTAACACATCAGAGTTTCTTATTCAACTCCTTGCTGCTCCTTTGCTGCATTTAGGTCCCCTTCTCCATTTTTTGTCTGTCTATGCCTCCGAAATGAAGTGAAACATTTTATTAAGAATAAAGAAAAAGAAGTCAATAACCAGACATATAAAGGAAAGGCCATCATAATGGCTGCTGAGCCAATATCTGAAATGTGTGCAGTGTACAGACTTTCATGTCTTCCCTACCATCTCCTCCTCCTTTTGGTAGTCTTTTAAGTGCAACAGTATTTCTCAGTGATTTGTGCTTTTTTGTTTCATGTCACCTGTAATACTAATAGGGCAATTTTCCAGTACATAAACTCACTTCTCTCTGTGCTCGCCTCTCAGCCCTATTTGCATTGGATCATGTCTGCATAGGGGCTGAATGCTTTTTAATTAGATAAGAGAAATGTAAATGAGGATTATATAAATGAGACATTATAAAGAAATATGACTCCGTTGATGTGAAAGCACCAATAGATCTTTATCTGTGCTGTCTTCTTCTATTAACCTGTTTTCAGATTGAGGCAGTTAGCTCCAGCCTCTGGGCAGTTAATTAATGTAAAGCTGTTGGGAGTTACAAAGCATTTTATTGTCATGTGCTCCCTCTGTGTGATATTAATGAGGAAAGCTGCAAGGCATGTAGGACTTTAAGTTTCTTTAACTCCGTAAATCTGGAGGGCAAATACTGTCTTGGTAAGCATTTTAGCTAATGGCCAATGGATATCACAAGGTTAGCTTCTTTCTTGGTTCAATAGATTTTTTCCCATGGCCTTTTGTAGATGAAATTAAATGAATGAATGAAAAATACTTCATTAATCCCCTGACTGGAATGTTATGGTTGTAGTAGTTTTTATTATTCCTTTCTTTTTTAAAAATCACGAAACTGTCATTTAAGTTATTGTGGACGGTGACGGCTGCCGGCGGGATTATATATACTTTTGGTGTTGAAGCAGATCTGAAGAAGATTCTGACTAAACAAATTCTTGTTTTCAAACTGTGTTGTGTAAAGAATTGTCCATCATGTTCAGCAGCTTGTGCAGCATTTTTCTCTGGACAATCAGCTCCAGGGACTCCAGAGGTATCCCCACAGATTAAGCCTTCTTCATCAATTTGTTCTGTAAAATCGGCAGTCTTTTCTTTTGTTTTATTCATGTTTAAAATGAGATGATTGTTTTCTGTATCACTCCACAAAGTGGTTGACCAGTTCCCTGTTCTCATCTTCTTTTCCATCACTGATGCATTCCACACAAATGCAGAGACATCATGCAGATGACATGAGTCAGAGCTGTAATGGAAGTCTTAGGTATCGTATGAAGATATGGTGAGAGTGCAGACCATTATGTGCTGCTGATCACTTTCTCAGACATGCATCTGTTCAGTCTCACAAATTGTGGTGTGTTAGGTAATCCTAAATCCAGAGGGTTGTTTTCGTAAGGATTATGTTCTCCAAACAGAAGTTAATGGCATCTGTCTCATCTCCATGTAGGGGCATTCCATTCTGTGGCCTCAATGTGATGCTAGACCAGGTTTTAATGGTCACTGGTTGCTGCTGAACGATGGGTGTGGAGGTGGAGATGGTCAAATTCAAATTTTCAAATGTATTCATTTATAAAACACTTTTCATACAGATAAGTAGCACAAAGTGCTTTACAAAAAAACATACAACAACAAACAACTTTTAAAAACACCCACCTGATCATAATCTCACTCACATTCAGTCATACTCACACATAACATGCATTAACCCCCCCCCTCCGGCTGTTTCTTCAACTGAACAACTGAACATAAATTTTAAAAGAAAATTTGGCTTTGACGCTACAATAAGGAAAATATTTTGGGGATCCATTCACACCAGGAACCAGCCCACCCAAGACCACCATCACAGCCATAGGGCTGCGGTGCAGGAGCCCCCTCCCAACCAGACAAAGGTAGTCCCCACAACAACAACCTTACGAACTGTGCAACCATAACCCGTGGTGTGAGGGATCCCCATGAGGAAACCACTGGAATTTCATGTTAAACTACAAGCTCAAATCAAGGTGACAAGTATAAAATGAAAATAAAAGCAATATACTTGAGTAAAACATTACAATAAAATCAATAAATAAACAAATTAAAATGTTGATAAAATAAATAAGAAATACAAAAAGGAAGAAAAGTCAAAATTCAGCTAAAAGCTGTGCTGAAAAAGGCAGGGCTTGACTCTCTTCTTAAATACAAAATGAACTCATCTTCTACAAGGAGGCAGGGTAGAGATATATGCATGTCTTATACCTGCATAAAATACGTCCAACATCTTATTTTCTATGCTGGAGCAGGTGACAAACTATTTAAAGTTGGCAGTTTATGGGAGACGTTTACTCTCATCAACTGGCATTTCAACTACAATGTGGTTTACGTTTACCGAGGCCTGAAATTCAAATACTTGCAACATTGGATCATCTTCCCACAGGCTAGTAGGCTATTTTGTTTTTAAAAGGGAGAGAACATCCATGTTTTTTCTTGTCTGTGAGTGGTAGTAAGAACATAATTTATAGGTGTTCTTAGTACCTGTATTTCATGCAGATTTGAGTCTTGTATGGGATTGGCATTAGATTATTTTCATTTCTGGAACTTATTGCCAAATGACCCTAAGTCATTTTATGGACTAAATTTAACCAAAGCCATTTGAAGAGGTTAAAACATATAAAGTCTGACATAAAAAATGAGAATTATATATACTTTCATATTTGAATTTTTTATAAACCCTTTAACAAAATCACATAATTTTTCTTGATATTTTGCATAACTATTTGAGGCAAAACGACTCCCTAAGGACTGTTTTTCACACCAGAACATGAATCTACCCACTGACTGAGGGGGCAGAAGACATGTCAAATTGCATTCAACAGAATTTTAAGAAATGTTTTGATTACGCGAGTGATGTAGAGTACACAGACCCTGTGTATTAAATATTACAGATCTGATGTCAAAGGTTAATATTTTGGAGCATATGAATGACATCCATGTATAGTCTCTAACCTTTTAACAAGAGTTATTGTGTCTCGCTACTTCAAGTGGTGTTGAAAGCAAGCAGTAATGAGATAAACCCAGCAGGATGCATTCCTGACAAATTATGTGGGACAATTGCATCCTTTACACATTACATCCCTTCAATGTGTAATATTTATCAAGAGATCAGACATACATTCCCTTGAGACCAGGCTGATTTAGCACAATAATTTTCTAATACAAATAAACAAATGATTTCCTCACTAGATTAACTTTGTTTGGGCTGGACAGCTATTCATATTGGCAAGCTGACATGAGTCATAAGTCTGTAGCTGAAAACAAAAATGATAAGAGTTACCCAGGGGAATGCAAAGCAATAAGCCTTAAAACACCAAATTAACCCAAAGAGGTGAGAAAAACTACCCGGTGCCAACAAGTTATCCACCTTACATTTATTCTATCCTTGGTTACCACAGGCACCACCACAGCTTTAAATAATCAAAAAGCAATCAAGTGCAAACATTTCTTATTCATCTAAATATTCCCCCCTCCATCTCAGGGTTAGCGGTTTGCCCCTGCCACACTTCAAATAAGTCCTCTGACTTGACAGAAACTTTTAATTAAAATTGACTTACTGTACCTTGTAGTTGCGGTGCCTTCACATTGCACCTTAACCACTCTATGGAATTGTTTTTCATCTTCCTTTATCTCTCATCAATCATTCTGGCAACATTGCCATTTCCCCCAAGCATGGTACATGCTTAGAATGATGGCCATGTCTTGGGCTTAGATATGCAAGTGGAAATATGAAACAACTCAATTTATTAAGTAAACCCCATTGGACTTGTATAGAAAGAAAAGAGGGAGAGAGAAAAATCAGTCTAAATAAACAAAAAACATTTATTTGCAGATAAACATGTTTTTCTTTGATCTTCTTGCCAGTATGTTGAATCTTCAACCAAAGTCAAGCAATATTGTTGAATAGCACATTAAGTATAAATATTAATGTTTTAAATCAAAGATGAAGAGTAAATTGATCCGTTTGGATTAATGCAGAAGTGTCATGTTTTATTATGTGCAAAGTGATGCTTTACAACTCCTAAGAACAGCAGCACACTACTCCACTTTATTCTAGTAATGTTATAATGTTTACATAATTGCTTTCAATGGGAACTGTTAAGAGTCTGTGAAAGATGTAAGGGAAAGAAAAACCACTATTTCCTTTGTGACATGTTAAAATTGTGCCCATTTCATATAATTAGAGTTGTAGAGCCTGTTTAGCATGCACTTCCTGTTCCCTGTGATCCACCTATAATCACTCAGGTTAAGTATGTTTCCTGAGATGCTATCTTTAGATGCCTTCAGCAAATTAGTATGCCACTAAAACCAACAGTGTGCCTATCCTACACCATAGGCAGAGCTTCTAAGAATGTCTTTTTCAATAGTTGGTGCCCTGTAGCTATTAAAGGAACAAAGATTAAAACCCTGTTCATCCTTGTTTTCCAAATCCCGAACAAGCCTCTTTGAAATCAGCCTGGGTAATAGTACTCTCCGTACCCATGATCTATCCAGCAAAAGACGCGCACTTTCCTTTTCCGGCGGAGGTAAGAGGGTGTTCCGATCCTGCCCATCTTTTTTATGCCCTCCCCCTCCAATTAAAGTCCCCTCCGGGGGCCTGCGAGTGTTGGAGCCTGGAGTGACACTCGGTAGTGAAGGGGTAGTGCGTAGGGGGCGGCTTGGGATGGGCCTTAGACTCCATGCATGTGCTCTCTGCACTCCGGGTTGTAGCTCCACCTCTTCTGTGACAAAAATGACCTCTCAAGTAGCCTCCACATACTACAGGGGTGTCCACCTCCAGTCCTTGATGGCTTCAGTCATGCGTGTTTTAGATGTCTCCCTGATCCAACACACCTGATTCAAATAAACTGACTCTCCTCAACAGCTTGTTGTGGAGTTCTGCCCAAACATGTTGACCCGTTAATCCGATTCAGATGCGCTGGAGGTGTGCTAAATGAGAAGTGTGTAACCTCTCATTTATACTACTATGAGCTCATGCATACACATGTATTGCCTCTCTCTCACAGTACATCACTGATTCAAATGGGTATAAGGTGTCTTGTTTGTGTGAGGAGTTTTAGTGTGCACGTGTGAATTGTCATTAGGTTTTATACGAGACATTGCTCATGTGTGTATGAATTGATTTTATGTGTATGTACAAGTAATGATAGTAGTATATGCATGATTTCAGAGGTGTATATGAGAGTTAAAAATGCATTCTGTCACATTTCTGTGCTCAAACTTGCACAATTTGCTGCTGGTTCTGCTGGTGTTTCCAAGTCTGGTGGTGTCAAATTCCAGCTTCACATTTTACTAAATCAATCAATGTTTTCTTCTTCTTATTGTCTTTCTCTACTAGAAGTATACCATCCAAGCATCCGAGTTCCTAATCTGAGGCTAATGCATGTTTTATTTATGACATTTCTATTTATAACACTTGAGAGTGAGAGCTGGGGTTTGCTTTTGCTTGCCATATGTACACCATTCCCCTGCCTACAGGATGGATTTGTTATTTTAGACTTGCTTTAAAAAGGTGGCTACCAGACATCGAAGAGTTGACATGGACACAAAAACATATCCACTTTAATCATTACTGTATCATTTACTGAACTGAAAAGTAAAGAAAATGAGAGACTGTAGCTAAAGGTGGACAGATGTCACATGTTTTCTGGTGAGACTGGGCTTGTTTTCCTCAGCATATTGCCAGTCCTGAAATAACCATCACACCACAGGAGTGAGAGATGTGACCGAGGCTCGACAGGTCAGTGCTCTGTGGAAAGCATGGATAAGCTGTATGTTTTCATACTTGATTCCAAGCTTTGATGTCGATGTGTTGGTAGATAAATTAGCAGGCACAAAACTGTTTTGCCACCTGCATGCCTGGAAGATATGAGTGTTAATTATTTGTTGAGATATTGCTGGTGTTTGTGCAGCCAGCTGTAAAAAAAAAGTGGTGACTTGTGAACAAAAGAAGAATTTAAATCTCCCATAAAAAGATGAATCAAATAGTAATTGAGAACAAATGAGATATTTTCTTCTATCCATCATTTCAAACTTTAACAGTGTGATACACGTTCAATTCATTCTGTTGACAGCATCACTTTTTCGATCAAAACAGCATCTCCGACAGCTCCAGCTGAGACTGCAGGTGGTTTAATATCTCGGTTTGTCACCAAGAAGCTTAGTGTCTGGCAAAGCCATGCCCTAATATTCTGATTAAAATATCAAACAGGTTTTACGGCCACCCTGGCTTCAGCTTGACGCCTCTTGTGGTTCTCTTTCTGCTACATTAGAAGCATTGCTCCCTGACTGTGAACCCTGTGCAGCAGAGTCTGGTATGAGATGTCCGATAATCCCACAGCAGAGGAGGACTGCATTAGTCACAGATAACATGCTTCATCTCTCGGTTTGGCACTGGGTAGCAGTGGCTGAGAGAAAAGGACTGGCAAGCTCTGGTGGAGGGAGCTGCCAAAATGTCTTCCCGAATGACCTCACTATGCAAGACAGAAAACGGCTGCCAAACCTGACAATGTCCTCGAGAAGAGGAGGGGAGGCAGGAGGGGAGGCATCAGCAATAAGCACAACGCACTAATAACAGTCTTTATAATTGAATTTGAATGTTGTATGTCACCCAATAAGCCTCAAAACATGGAATAGTTACTGATGTTTTGTATTTGTTTTATTTTTATGCAGGTTGCTACTATGGTAACCAAAAAAGCCATGTCTCATAGATTTCCCTGACTAGTTGCGCTACCGTTGATGGCTTATACTTGTAAAATCAATTTTTAAAATAAAGCTGAGGGCTAAATACAAGCCGTCACAAATCCTAATAGAGAATGCAAAGTGTTGGACTGTTTAGACGCCATTTATTGCTTTGAGATGATCTTTTATAAGCTTAGACTCTGAATTCTATCTTCAGGATAGTGTTTCTGTGCTCAAACTGCAGGATCACCATTGATCCTGAAGTTAAGAAATTAGAAATGAGCATTTTATCTCTAATGTTTACATCTATCATGCAAGTAGAAATAAGCCACAGTATGAAGAAGGAACACTGTCTTCAAAACACAAAACCAATCTGCTTATTTACATAATCAAATGTATATCTGTTCAACGTTAGGCTTTATTATCACCAAAAAAAATCAGCTTATGCTGGTACCTTAATTGAAACGAATCTAACAACATTATTTAACTAATTCAAAACTGCATATGCAAACCAAAAGACTTGGAAAAAGACAACCAAACTAACACAAAGACACAATAGAAGAAAACTACAAAAATCGCATTATATACTTAATGGGAACTTAGTCCAATTCAGGGTCGCGGGGAAACTAGAGCCAGCAACTAGCAGGCGAGAGGCAGAGTACACCCTGAAATGGTCGTCAGTCCATCATGAGGGCAACACAGAGAGAAAAAGAACCACTCCCACTACTTGGGAGAATTTAGAGTGACCAAATTGCATAACATGCATGTCTTTGGATGGTGGGAGGTAGCCGGAGTACCCGGAGAGAAAACATGCATACACACAGAGGACATGCAAACTCCACACAGAAAAAGAAAGATCAGTGACAACCAGTGGGTGCACCTTTGGGAACTCAGGGGGCCACTTGGCTTATATGAGTCACAATGGTGAGTGAGATGGCTACAACCAGTAATAAATCCTAAAGCACAAAATTAATAAAGAGTAGTTAGTGACTGAAGACATTTGGTTGTGGCATTTGTACAAAACATCTGTCATCAAACAATGAAAAAAGAAAGCCAAGAAAATTCCTCCTGGAAGGCTCCACCTTATTTCTCCTTTTCCTCTCCACCTCTTCCATTCTACACTATATTTGACCTTTTCCTAGCCAAAGAGTACATGGTAGCACATCTCTTACAAGATAGAAGATGTTTGATCATGCATTTCCATATTCTCTGTGTGAACTTATTCCCATCAAGCCGTTTACTCTCCAATGTGCAACCAAAGATGTGTTTAAATTTGAGGCTGAAAGTGTCAGACCACAGTCTTTTGGGCTAAAGCATAAAGAAAAAAGACACTTTACAGCCACTATGTTTGGACAAGCACTGAATACAGGTTAAAATCAAGCAAGCAATACTGATCATGCATTTGGTATTAATATTCAAAAGAATGAATATGTTTAATCCATTTTAGAAAACATTTAAATATCATTTGAATTCTACCCTGTGTTATGAAAAAACCTGCTAAATCGCTAATGTGGCTTTCCAAGGATAAGCTGATGAAGTGAGGCAAACCACCACCAGCAAGTCTTCAAACAATAGTTTGATTTTCACAGAGCAGAGGAGATGATGGGGGTGCATATACTGAAGCAGAACTCCAGTCATTATTTCCTCTGTGTTGCCACAGCCGTCTCAGCTGTCATCCACACTGCTTACCAGCAGCCCATGTCCAGCAGGTAACTAATGAACAGCGAGTAGGACAGGAATGCAAACACTCTTCTTACCAGACTGACAAGTTATAGTAACTTTGCAGCAGCATCATAAAAGTCCAGGAGCCCCTCTCAACATGTGGGAAAAGGCTAAATATACAAGAGAAGTCATTCTACCCCCATGGTGGTCATTTCCACACTACAGAGTCCAAGACCACTTTTTACTGTCATTCCAAGAAGTAGAGGACTCTCAACATAGTCATAAAAAAGTAAAGGTCCTTCCAATTAATATCAATTATAACATAAATAGTTGGTACCCACAAAGGGAGGGACAATTAGGAAAACATTGGACAAAAAACAATTAAAATTTGACAAAGTCATCAATTGTTCTATTAATGTAATTCCTTAAGATTGAAAGTCTGAGATGAAGGTGTTCATACATTTAAAAAGATTCATCTGGAAATTGGACACTCACAGACAGTTCAATAGGGTCCAGATAGCATAAGCAATCTTTTCCAGCCAGACTCTGGTACAGATACAGATCCACTGATATATCAGCCAAACTGATTTAGATCTTCAAAAACAGGACAATATAGCCAGACAAGGACTTTCCCTTTCATCACTTCTCAAGTGGGCTGACAAACCCTTTCACTACTCCTAAAAATAGTGTAGTCTAGCTTTATAAAAGGATCACAAATCAAACCTTTGTCCCATTTCTGCACCATATCACAGCCGAGTAAACCAGAGAAAAACATAGCCACTGATCTGCTTGTAGTTGGCCTCAACACAAGATGAAGCAAATCATTTCACATCTGTTGGTCAGCAGGGACGGTGTGATGCTACTGGGACTGTTGAAGGCTGTTCCACCCTGGCAAAGTCACCCACATGGGTCCATTTCTGCTCAGGAACAAAAGTTTGACTTGTCTGCCTGCAAAATGGTTTAAGTAAAGCCATTTTTATTGGTAAGCACAAAAGACTTGAAGAATGAAAGAACAACATTCACTGCTTACTATTTTATCACTCCTGTATCATTTGAAAAACGACAATGTCGAAAAGCTGAACGCAGGTGGCGGAAATCAAAGTTGCAGGTTCACTATGAGATCTATAAAGAGAGACTGAAGATTTATAATCTGAACTGAAAAATGCAAGATAATCATTCTTTTCTGACATCATTGCTAAGAACAGTCATAATTCTCGAGCCCCGTTCGTTACTCTTGACAGGTTAACTAATCCTCCTGTGTCAGTAACCCCGGAACTTCTATCCAACCAGGCCTGTAAAGACTTTTCTTCGTTCTTTTCTAAGAAAATTCAGAAAATCAGGCAGTCAGTCAGTCAGTCGACATGGTCAGACGGGACATGTGTCATCACTGTGTCCACTCAAAGATTTAAAAACCGTGACGCACTTCTCCCCAATCAGTCCAAAAAACCCATCTGAAAACCACAACTTGCTGTCTTGATACCCTGCCAACAGGGTTTTTCAAGACTGTTACAGGATGCGGTCTCAGATATTTTACAGATTGTAAACATGTGCCTGCTTTCAGGTGTCTTCCCTCAGACCCTAAAAACAGCAGTCATCAAGCCACTGCTGAAAAAGAACAACTTAGACCCGTCCCTCATGAGCAGCTACAGGCCGATATCAAACTTCCCCTTTCTTAGTAAGATTATAGAAAAAGCTGTCTTTCAACAACTACACAACTTCCTGACACTAAATAACTGTTTTGATGTCTACCGATCAGGTTTCCGGGCACATCACAGCACTGAGACTGCTCTAGTTAAGGTCTTTAATCATATCCGCTTTAACACAGATAGCGGGAACATTTCAGTTCTGGTACTACTGGATCTCAGTGCTGCATTTGACATGGTCAACATCTTACTAGACCGGCTGAAAAACTGGGTAGGACTTTCTGGCACTGCAATTAACTGGATTGAGTCCCATCTAAAAAACAGGAACTACTTTGTGTCTATAGGTAACTATAAATCGGAGCGAACCAAAATAACCTGTGGAGTTCCTCTAGACTCCATCATGGGGCCACTGTTGTTCAACATCTATTGTACATGCTCCAACTTGCTCAAATTATAAAAAACAACAATATATGTTACCATAGCTATGCTGATGACACACAGATCTACATAAACATCACACCAGGAGACTATAGTCCGATCCAATCACTGATCAGATGCATTGATCAGATTAGAGACTGGATGTGTCAGA
>JBBBVU010000021.1:3516415-3528881 GCA_037177055.1 Atherinosoma microstoma | reverse complement strand
TCCTCAGATCTTTACACTGGCTTCCTGTTTGTCAAAGAATCTACTTCAAAATCCTGCTGTTAGTTTACAAAGCACTGGATGGTTTAGAGCCAAAATACATTCAGGAACTTCTGGTTATTCTGGTGAGACGTAACTAAAGGCTTTGATATCCGAATATATTTAACATTATGTAAAACAAATGATGAAAAACACAGTTTTTTAGATCAGCTTTCTGTATGCAACATTTTTTCAAACATTCCTGGAACATGAAGCTCTTTACAGAGCAACAAAAAACATGAGCATGAGATAAAATTAGCACTTATATTCTGGAGATGCCGCGGATTCTTTGGATTTTGTAGAGAACCTGCTTACCTGGATTTATTCTGAAGGTGTATTTCATTCTCATTCAGTATGCATGTAAGTCCCTCCATCATTGTTGTCAGGGTTTTTGCAAGCAAGACATTTTTGCTGTGCTTATCCATCCCCTCGCTTGCATTAAATCAATGAACCCACTCTTATCATTGGAAGGGACCAGATAAATACCATTTTATATGTGGCTGCTTGTCTGGCCTGCTGTGTTCATCGGTGTGTAAAAAGAATCAGAATATTTTCAGTAACAGAACTTTGAGTTCTTTGAGCATGACGGGTTATAGAAGTCTACTTCAGTTTAATGAATCATTCTGTGTGTATAGTTCAAGCCAGACATCTGCTAGGAAAAAGTGTTTATCTCATCTATGAAATATGGTGATGGCATCATGGTTTAGGCATTTTGTCTGCATTTGGAACAATGACAACAACAATTCATCTAGTGCCCTGCAAGACAGAAAGATGATAGAGATAATTTCTGAAAGCAGTCATCACCCTTTTGGAACAAGGTATTATCTTCAAATTCATTTTTATTATGGTTTTTGTTTAAAAAAAAAACAACAAAAAAAAACATTAAATACAACATTAGAATCCCCATTATAATTACCTCTGGAATTAAAGTATTTTCCGGTTATTCATTGAATTTATTCATGAATGCAAAATTAAACCAGAAAATCTCAATGAGAAAATTTTCGGACATCTGTTTGTGAACAGAATCACAAGAAAAAAAAAGATCTTGCTCAGAAAAAAACAAAAACAAAACTCAAATCATTTTTTTTTTTTTTACCAAAGAATGATTTAAGAATGTTTTGAAATGGCCGAGTAGATGCCCTGACCATGAAGCCATGGAATGCTATGGAAGGACTTGAAATGAGAGTTTAATGTAAGGAAATCAACCAAAATCCCAAAGTTGAATCTGTTTTGTACACAGAAATGGGTTCAAATTGCTCTCAGCTGATATGGACTGATCAACAGTAAACGTGTAGTTTGCAGTTCAGACTGCTGAAAATTGCCTTTTCACAATAAAGACTCAAAAATTGGACAAATTTGATGTTTTTCCATATCATATCTGTACTGTGATACAACTTCGGTCACATGTTGACACGAGATGATGCCAACACGATAACGTGATAATATTCACTCTTGCGACCTCAGTGAGGTCTTTATGTCCAGATTCTAGGATGCACATGGTTATGGACAATTTGCACATTTCCAAAAGCTACCTTGTATTTCCAATATTTTCTATATTCTCTTTTTTATTTAATTTTGTAATGTTTACAACTTAGAGGACAAAAACAAAACACAATTTCAACTCCTCCGTGTATCTTGTATGTACAGCAGAACTGATAATAAAGCTCAGTTTGACTTTAACACGGTTGATTTAAACAAAAACACGACAGAAGAGGGCTTTGGGGGATAGAATTGAATTGCATTCTTTAATGTGAGAGTTGTAGTAATACATAAACATTTATAGTCTACGTCCCCTCAAACGTGCAATTCATTTATTTTATTTGTTTGATTGTATTCCTAATATGTACTGTTAGGTTTTCTGTGTTTTTATTAAGAAATACACTCACCAGCTGCTTTATCAAGTCTACCTTGCTAGTCCTGGGTTGGACCCCCTTTTACCTTAAGAACTACCTGAATTATTTGTGTCATAAAAACAAAAATGTGTTGGAAACATTTCTTAGAGAATTACTGACATGATCATACACACCATATTCTGACCCTAGTACCTGAATGTGGTGACTGGAATGGAAACTCAGTTTTCCAATCTTCTAATGTCTGTGTGAATTGTAGCCTCAGTTTCGTGTTCTCAGCTGGCAGGAGTGACACCCGGTGTGGTCTCCTGCTGCTTTAGATAAAAATTACAAGTGTCCAAGCTTTGTTTTTTTAAGAGTAAATACAGCAACATAGTAAGCACTTAATCAAGTTAAAATGTGAGCATAAGTTTGAGGACAGCTTCCTATGTTGAGTCACACAACATCTGACTTGTATATTCTAACCTAAGAGTCACAGGGATTTAGAAGCCTGTCACTTGGTGTCAAGCTCCAATGAAAGCTGGAAGCATCCACATCATTGTCAGACAAGCTTGAGGATTAAGACCCCAGCAGAGTCACAAGATAAGCCTGAGAGAGAGGTGAGATGAGTAATGGAAGGGGGGCAAGCTTATTTCTGCTTTGCTAAATTATCAGGTATCAGCTTTGGCTCTTTCTGGTTAAGTACTGAGTCACATTAAGCCTCCGGGTCTGTTCCAATTAATCAAATGAGACATTAAGAGAATGAATCATCACTCACACTTGATGTCATATTCAGCCTGTCACAAGTGCAGATTGCTTCACTTTAAAGAGTCAGTAAGGTTGAAGAGTTGTGATCTCATAAAGCAACTGAATGAACAGTTTCCAATATCATTCTGAATATTTTAATTCAAGTGGCTTTTATAGGAGTTACCATCACTTTCCAGTGCACAGGAAACTGCTCTGAAGTCTAAAGTTGTGGTTTGTCAGCAAGCAAGACAGAATGTTTAAAGATGTTGGAAGGGAGGAGGGGATAGACACCACAACTGTCTGTTTAGACACAAGAACCTACCTATGGAGTAAAGAGAATTTGCAAGATAATGAAACTAATACTCAACGTTCAAGTCAAACCTCAAGACTGCAGATTTTATTTTCATTTTATTTTTTAATAGTCTTTATTTTGACTGCTTTTCCTCTACTGATGCAATGCTGCATTATGCATAAAATGAGCTTTAGGTTGCACGCACAAAAAAGTACCTTGATAAAATTAAAAAAACATCATAGTCCAGTTTGTAATATGCATTTAAATACAATGCATTTGACTTCAGAAAACATTGATCATATTTCTAATGAGACCTGTGCATTCTATGCAAGAACAAAGAAATTTGTTAATTTCCTTTAAATGGCAAGAACAAGAATAAAAGACATTCAGACCAGGACATTTAATACTTCACAAGAAACCTCATCCGCTGCCGGGAATGCACACTTCCGTGACTTCTAATGTCTTATGTATTGCACAGATTTTCATACTTCCTCACCACTTTGGCCAGCTACTCCTCAAAACCGTCCATTCATTTAATTAAAGTTTGTGCTTTTCTGCATCAACCACACCAACTTCAAATTTCCAACCAATCACACAACAGTTGTCAGACACCACTAGCAAAAAAAAAGTTGAGCCAAGATGTGTTGAAAACAACCACGATGAACTCCCAACCCAGGGCTGCAGCCCGGGGAGAAAGAAAAAATTTCTCTGTTCTGTGGAGTGTGTACAGAGTCTGAAAGCAAGTCGTTTCTGGCGAAGTACAAATGCATGTGAGCATCCTTAGAGATTTTACAAGGAAAGGCTCAGAAAATGCACTAAAAAGCAGAAAATTGACTCAGAAATGTTGCCATTAATTACAATTGACTAGGTTTATGCAAATTAGCTACTGTTTGCTAATGTTGACAGAGCAAGCATGGAAGATATCTATGAACTAATCCTTGATATAAGAATTTTCCTTAGCAAGTTTCATGTGCTGAATTGGGAGTGAATGCCTGTATGCAAAAATTGTACTTTTAGAGCATGTACGGGCTCTGACAGCGAGTTGTTTTTGGTTATTCTACAAAGGCTTGTATGTGCACATCTATATGACTTTACAAGGATCTGAAAGACTCAGAAGATTCACTCAATAGCAGGGAATTGACTTCGAAAAGCTGCTATTGATTATGATTAGATTTACTATGATTAGAGTCTTGCAAATGAGCAAATGCTATGTTAATGTTATGCCAGGAGACAAAGCAGTTGGCACAATCTTTTAGGAATAAATCTCAACACGCACTATCAAATCAAAAAGTCAGATATGTTTTTTTAATTGCTTAAATGACCACACTGGAGGGGTGCAATACCCTCACTGTGTTTGAACTTTTGCTAAGAGTTAACGGAAGTTTATTTGTCTGTAAAATGTGGTGGAAATCTCAGCAGTGGTTTTTATTTTTAGAGTCATTACAAGCTGCCATACAAGTTAAGTTGTAGCTGTCTACATTTCAAGTTGATATTACATTTATTGACTGGAGGCAAATGACTTCAAATGAAATTGGATGTGTGACTGACTTTTTAACTTCTGAGAGAGGAGAGCAAAAGCACAGGAACATCTCTGACTACAGCTCCTTCATTATTTTAGAATATTTTTAGAAATAACTGCACTCAGTCTAATCTCACTTCTGTTTGCCTGTACCTCGAGTCCTGACATAAAGAAAGAATCTGAGGGATAAGACTGAAGTATTTCAGGAGAAGGTCGTCTGAAACACAGACGGCTGTCGCACCATTCCCTTTTATTCCTGCATCACAACCCTGTTCAATTCTCATTGTTTTTGCTCGGCAGAAAAAGTTTATTCCTGGAAAAGTATAAAATTTGTTTTTCTAAACTTGCTATGAAGTGAATCATCCTCACTATGTCTCACAATATGTGGATACTTTTGAAAAAGTTTCCTCAAATATCAGTGGTAAGAACATGTTTCTATGGGGAAAAGTTGATTGTGGAATATATATGTCAAGCCTGTGTTGTTAATTTCATTATATAAATATAAAATTAGGACAGTCTAATTTAATCCAAATCTGAAATTTTATCCCTTAATGGCTACAGCACCCGTTCGCCTCATCCCAATGCATATGTGTGTTTAGGTTGAGTAATTGTAAAAGCCTGGTGATACACTTCAAAATGCATGTTGGTCAGTCACCCCTCGCCAAGTCTTAAAAAAAAATGAAAATAAAAAACTTACAATGATAATGATTAACTCAAACCAGAAGCTGCTGCAGAATGTGGTACCCTTGCTTGTTTTGATGCACTATCTTAATGAATAAGTAACTGTTTAAGTTTCCTGAAGTTACACTTAGAATTAGAGTCCTTAGAACATAAGTAAAACCCACCTAAACAAACATGTATTTTGAATTTAAATTGAGATTGCAAACAGGAAGCGGAATTGCAATTTAAATTCAAATTGCAGAAAGTGGCTTGTGAACACAATTGGAATTCCATGAAATTCAAAGAAAGTCATGATACATAATTAAGGTATATTTAACAAATGAATTTTACTGTATGCATCACGTATGAACATGAATTTCATGCAGATATGATTCTATCTATCTATCTGTCTGTCTGTCTGTCTGTCTGTCTGTCTGTCTGTCTATATTTTTGTAATTACAACAATATGCAAAATATCAAAAATAAATTTCATTAGGTCTTTAATAGGATCTTCATGCATATTTCCCTCAAGTTTCTGCTATTGTTTACCACCAACTTAATTAATCACAAGTACTTTGTACAACCACTAAAAGCTGTCCAAATATGGGAAACACCAAATCCCTATTTAAATTCAGCATCTATTCTTGTTAGCTCATGCAACAAAAAGCATCAATTCCCAAGCTGGATTTTTAAAAAACACTTATGAGTCCTACTGTAAGTGAAGAAAAACAGGAATCTCTGCAAACAGTCATTTTAGCTTGCACTGTGTTGCTACAAGCCCCAAGCTATGTAGGTGCTGAATACAAGAGTAGATCTTCTGGTCTTAATGAAGTCTGCTGGGTGCAATTGGTCAGTCAGAGTGAATACTAATGCCGGATGTTTCATTTAACTGAAACCATTTTATGTTACCCCAAGCTCTTTGTGTTTGGAAATTCATTTTTCAAATAATGAATCATGCCCAGTGTTAATCCCAAGTAGAGAAATGCTCCAGCTGACCAGCAGGTTTTAATCCTGTCTGTGGGGTGACAGTGATAGCCTTTGCACCATTGATCCATGTGTAAGTGTTACACCCCCGAGTAGGGGAAAAACAGCTTGAGTCAAAAACCAAAAGCGACTGTTCAGCTGTTAAATTAATGTATCAAAATGGATGAGTTGAAGTGCTCCCCCTACAGGCTACCTTGCAGAAATTTGTAACATGCAGAAAGCATGTTATACAGACTAAAGTAACACAAATATAACATTCAACTCATCTTTTGCCTGTCAGCTACATAAGAGGGGCATGTGCAGTTGTAAAAGAATGTATACTCCCTCGAAATTGTCCATAATTAGGGGGTGTCCTTTTGATTGATATGTGTCAGATATACGGCGGCAAGGAGGCACAACCACAGTTTTTAAGCCGGCTAACAGCGCGCCTTAGCTTTAGCCCGCCTACCTCCGTTTGCTGGTTAGCTCCCACTAACTTCGGGTTAGCTCTTAGCTACAGCCAGCTCAGAGTTTGATGGGTGTCAATCATCCGTCCCCACGCTCACAGCCCCCCTGTCAGGACTACCAATTTGCCCATTTTCGTATTTTCCAGGAGTGATAAGGCACAAAACACTGCCAAGATGGGGATGTGTGGGAACCTCCCATCGACCTTCAATTCAGCTGTTCAGAAACCTGCGGGTGACGTCACGGATGCTCTCCATTTATATACAGTCTGGAAAATACTGAAATGATCATATGACTCCTATATCTCATCCCCAAGTGGTGGAAATCTGTTCATAGAAATGAATGAAATTTTACTAAAAGGATTAAGAAACTGCAGTCCCGTGACTCAGGCATACTTTCAGAAAGAAACTTCTTTAAAAAGTTTTATTTCTTGTGACTTCTTGTGTTTTTGAATTTGTAGTTGTGTTTGTGTTTTTTGATTTGTTATAGTGTTTAGTGATTTGTTGATGTGGTGTGCACTCCAGGGCCACCGTAGGTATCCAATGATACTGACTCTAGCCTTGGTATCGATACTATCAATATTTTTGATCAATCTACCTTGCCTTAATAGAAACATAAACCCAAACTTTCACGCCCGGTCTAACACTGGGCCGAGGCCCAGACCACAACCATAAGGCTGCAACGCATGGGCCCCACCTAACCAACCGGGCAACAACCCTACAGACTAAGCAGGTATCCTGGTGAAAAGTATTCCTCATGAGAAAAACACAGGAGAAAGAAGACTAAAAATAGATCAAATAGATCAGAAAAAAGATCAAATATACCCAAAAACAATAAGAAGATGCCATGTCGTATCAAAAAGTATGCATAGCTACTACATGCATAAGTAGGAGTCAATGAAAATTATGTAGTTGGGTAAAAGAAACCAACAATAAAAAAAACAGAACAGAAAAATGTAAATAGTTGGTGATTCAAACAAACAAATAAAATAATAAATAAGTCTTTCTGTGGACCCAGCACCTGCGGGAGGGGGCGTAGGGGTCAGATGGTGTGATGTGAGTTGTGCAGCAGTCAAAGGCGGGGACCCTGGTGGTCTGAGCCGCAGCTGCAGAAGCTAGCTCTAGGACATGGAACATCACCTCTCTGCTCTGGCGGGGAATAAGGTCCGTGAGATTGAGGGGTTCCGGATAGATATAGTTGGACTCACCTCGATGCATGGCTTGGGCTCTGGAACCAGTGTCCTCAAGAAGGGCATACCCGTTGCCCCCCCGGCATGGAACCTGTGTGTTGAGTATGTAGTTTCCTCCGCAGGGTGGTCGGGCTCTCCCTTAGAGATAGGGTGAGAAGCTCGGTCATCCGGGCGGGACTCAGAGTAGAGAGGCTGCTCCTCCACATTGAGAGATGAGGTGGCTCGGCCATCTGGTTAGGATGCCTCCTGGACGCCTCCCTGGTGAGGTATTTCATGCACATTCCACCGGGAGGAGACGTCAGGGTGGGCCCAGGACACGCTGGTAGACGGTGGAAGGAAGCCAGCGTATTTGGAGAGAACCATGTGCACCCAGGGAAAACATGCAACTTCCCCTCCGTAGCCAGGACCCAAACCAGTGACCTTCTTGCTGTGAGGCTGCAGCACTAACCACCACACCACCGTGCAGTCCACAGTGAGTTTAAACATGTTCCCGCCCACTGGTCCTCATCAGCACACGAGCACAAATTTGATCTTTTTGGGAAAAGCACAGAGCAGTGCAGCAATACTCTGTTCAACTAGAGCATGAATGAAGTTCTCCACACGGGCTGGATTCTAGTCTCATTTATGCAACATTAGAAGAAGGTTTTGTTGGGTTTTTTTTTCTAAAAAACTGCATTATTGTAGATTTGTAATTGAACTTTGAGAGGGAATTGAGTAAAATTGATTGTAAGATATTACAGGAACAGAGTAACTTTAATGTTCCACATGGGAAATTAGTTTGCAGCAAACATTTTAAAATGTCTTCCCGGCTGCCTTAGAAATAGTGTCTACCAACACTACTTCCAAACAAGTCATAATTGTTCAGTCTTTTCCTAATCGTGTTGTCATGAACTTTAACATTTAACATGCTAACTGAAGCCAGAAGAGTCTGAGAGGTAGCTCTTGGATTTTTTGAAGTTTCTATGAGCATTGCCCAGTTTAACTTTGGGCTGAACTTGCTGTCGAAACAATTCAAGTCCAAACAGTTTATGACCACATAACCCCTCACAGATAAATGAGCAGCAGTTGTTGTTTCTCCAAGATCTTTGCCAATGTCTTTCCTTTCTGGGATTGTGCAAACACACACCTGAATTGGCAAAACCTTTGTAGGAAGTGCTTGATGATGATCAATTAATCAAGTGCATATATTTGCAACACCTGACTGCTACTTAATGGTCTATAGAAGGGTGGACGTTATAGTTTACACACTTTTTTTGCATTTTGGCCTTGCTCTTGTTAAATAAATGTGACTAATAGCAAATAAAGTGTGCATTATAGTATTCATTATTGATCTGAGGATGTATTTATCCAATTCCAAGGCCTGGTGAGAACCAGATGTCATTTACTTTGTTCTGATATGTAAAACCTAGTAAGAAGGTGCAGTTAATTTTTCACATGACTGCAGATAGAATATTTCACCTTGGCATTCAGGGCCTTTGTATGTGCATATGCTTTGTGCAATGTCCATCTGTCCATTTAGTTTCTTGAAGTTTGTAATGAAACCTTTGTAGTGAAGACTGAGTAAAGGCTTGCCAAGAGCAGAACGGCAGTGCATTGCACTGTTATATTTATCTCAGCATGCATAAAACTCTAGATAAGTGAAAATTGGTTGAGCGCCTCTGTAATTTTATATGTTGTTTTTTCACTCTGTTAGCAGAAGTGTGACTGATCTTATGCCCCAGGAAATGGTTCAGTAATCTGCCCAGTCAGTGTAACAGGAGGGAAACTACAATAATTTCACCTCTTGTACAGCCTGGGCTTTGTAACCTGCTCTTTGATGATTGATTCATATACACATGAAAAATCCAACTGCCCTGTTAATTATCCGAACAACCAGGCTACATGTAAAAACATGTTAATTAAATAACCCTTTAATTATTAGCCCTAAAATGCAGATTTCCAGTGGATTTCTGGGGAAACAAATTGACCAAATAAGAATAAATTAGTTATATTTATTTGGCTTTGGTTGTTTTTTTTTTTATATATTGAGGAAAATATGGGAAAATGTAGCAGCTTAACTACCAGAAACTGTAAAGTAAAATATGTTTGCCAGCATGTTCAATAGTCAGCTTAAAAATTGAGAAATTTTTTAAGCAATTGTTTTGAGGAAGGACCACATTGACTATGAAACTTTATATTCTCTGACAAAGTATTTTTTTAAAATCCCTATCCATGTTTGTTATTACATCTATGTTTGAGGTTTAAAAAAACATTTATTCAAAAATCAATAAATCCATTCAGTGTATTAATGGCATCTATCCAAATTGAAAATATGGATTAAAACAATAATTTACATTTTCTTTGTTTCAACAACCCAAATGACTTATCTTAATTCGATAATGAAAATACAAATAAAGTACCTTGTTTGAGACTCCAAATGACTTACATCACATCCTGTTTTAATGTCTACAAATGTAAATGTACTCTTTTATTTTAGAATTGAAATAAAAAAGTATATTTTATTCTAGGTTTTGACAGGTTCTGACAAAAACAGGAACAGATGCAAAAACCTAAACCAGTGGGGTTGCAGCCCATGCTTAGGCCTCAAATGCCACCTGGAGGGCAACAAAAACTTTCAGCTTTGCACCTGTGGGCTGTTAGGGCCGCAAAACAACTGCATCTGTGGCCCAATCCCAAACCGCCCCTGCACATTAGAAGCTCAGTTGCAATATGGCTTCCCACCACTGAGTAGCAGTAATGTCATTTAGTTGTACAACAAACTCCAACAAGCAGAAGACACTGGATGTGTCTAAATCAGCGCACTTTCAAACACTACATTTAAGTGCATCGTGCGTTCACACAGACATTTAAGCAAAAACTCTAAAAGTACCCGGATACTGCCCCAAAAACGGCCAAAAATCCAGCGCTAAACGATGTACACTATTTGCACTAAATGGACGCAATATTTCCAACGTAGAGGAAGGGGTGGGACTTATACCGACTCAGTAGAGTTCAACACTAAATGTTTGCTGCAGTTTTTAGCCATTTTAGCAGATGTAAATAGGTTAAATGTGTTACAAGTGATTATTTTATAGTTTGGGTATGTTTATGTGGCGGTTATTTTTGGTGAGCTGGAGAATCGCTGTTGAATGCTGGTCTTTCACTACCGGCAAGTGCAAAACCTCACAGTTCCATTTGGGTCAACACTTACCCACAAAAGTGTGCACTACATAAGCTCGATGCGTACTACATTCCAGTGAACTGAAGTATTGAGACACACTCACTGATTGTGAGTGGGAAGAAGTAGAGCTGTCCATGATGTAATGTAGCAATGTCATGGTATAAGGATTGTGGTTATTATAACGATCAAACAAAAACGTATAGAAACTTTAAAACTAATAAAAACACATATTTGCATCCTATTAAAAATCATGAAGACCTTTACACAAAATTCTTTAAAAAAAAACAACAAAAACAACTCACTCATCTCAGCTCCCCAGGCCAGGTTAATTTGTCCACAGTATCTAGTCAAAATATGGTTTAAATCCCTGACTTTCTGAGCTACATCTACAGTCATTTACCACAATGCCTTTCATTGCAAACAGAATCATATTTTGTGTGAATACTCCAGCAGCTTTCTCACACAACTGTGCAGTACAGCGAAGTTGTAGACAAACTCACCCTCACCATTGTCTGTTTGAACGGTTGCATAAGCAGAAAAATGACAGGAGGAAGGAAATAAGGACAACAACAACAAAAAAAACTAAATCTAAAACATTTTCTTTAAAAGAGATTTGAGTTGGCACAATGGTCCCGAAGTGAGTCGATGAAATTAATGTGAGACACTTGTTAAAAGGCTGAATTTATAACCTAAAATATGTGAGAGGCTTTGAAGTTGCTGTTTTGATTGTTGACACTGAACATGGTGTTTTTATATGGGCTTAGTCAGTTTTCGACTCATCTTAAAACATTTTCTATTTTTTTACTTCAATCTACAGTGATGACAGATTATGGAGTGATAAAAATAAATGTTCCTTGTGTTTATATCATTGGACTCTTCCGAGAACTTCTATTGAATCTGACTCGGGAGACCTTTTTTTTTTTTTTGGGCTCAGCAGTGATTTCTGACACTCGGGATAGACATCAGCAACAGAGAATCAATCAGCAGTTTTAATTAGGAACTGACACAGAGGCCGTTGTAATATAGTGAGATAAAACAGGAATGTGATGTTTGAAGTGTGAGCTGTGCTGTGAACAGAGTCAAGCTTGAGCAACAATAACCCACTGCTGAAGAAAGAGGTATGTAAAATCCTTTAATTAAATGAACCTCTTGTCACTTGTGTGTCAGAACAAGTCGTAAACTATGTTAAATTAGCTTGTTACACATGTTGGTGACTTCGGCATTGATTTTAGTTTGTTTCTGTGGCCACCTGGTGAATCCCAAACTCAATTTTTCTCCCAAAACAACTCCTGAGAGGACGATATTTTTTTGAGCTGCTGAATCTTCAATTTATTCACCAGCTGTTTTTTTTTTATTAGTTAAAAAAAAAGAGCTGGATGCCATGGCTAAAAAAAGAGCAGTGAAACTAAAATGATGAGGATCCAAAATGCTCTGTGGGCTTGAGGGATTTTCATTTCCTTTTTTCTAAATGCTAAATATCAGAAAACATCAAAAACATGCAGCATCCAAACCAGAACATTTCCAGAAAAAGCTTCTTGGTGTAACTGGAAATGAATGAGCTGTAGGGTTCTCAGTGGTCATGAAAACCCATGTTAAGTTAAAGGGA
>JBBBVU010000021.1:3481957-3493790 GCA_037177055.1 Atherinosoma microstoma | reverse complement strand
ACATGTTAAGAGATCAGGCTGAAAGACAAACAGCTAAACTGGCAATAAGGGGAGAAAATAGCTAAATCACTCACTACATTTTACCAGCTTATAAACTAAATAGAATAAATACTTCTAATACAGTAAGATTAGCCATTAGAAAAATCAATCTTTGCTTGAAAGACAATAACTTATTCAATTTTTACTGAATGATTGCCATTTATATCTATCCATCCTGTTTGCAAAAACATTTTAAAAAGAACCATGAACTAGTTCATTTTTGCAACCATGAACTTAGTTCAAAAATTTGAATAATGAACTATGAACTGAACTAGTTCATTTTAAAATGTGTGAACTGAACTTTGAACTAGTTCATATGGAAAGTGAACTTTCCCAACACTGCCCAGATAAGAGTAACTCTCAAAGAAGAGCTCTTTTTCTATGTCATTCTTGTGGATGTCTCCCGCAGTTGTTGTTTTGTCCCCATGCAGCAGGGATCCTCAATCCTGGTCCTTGAGGGCCGGTGTCCCACAAGTTTTAGAAGTTTCCCTGCTGCAACACATCCGACTCTGATAAATGGGTAATAAGCTCACCAAGCTCTGAACAAGTCTGAGTAGGAATCAGGTGTGTTGCAGCATGGAGGCCTGTAGGACACTGGCCCCTTGAGGACCAGGATTGAAGATCCCCAACAGCTTTGTTGCTAAATCAGCTAATTCTTCTACTGTATTACAACTGATGGGGTAGCTTGTACTGCCACCCTCTGGTAAAACTGCACAGTTTCATTAATTCACTTCAAATTACTCAGTGGATACATATCTAATCATTTTACTTTATTAGCAAACACATCCAAGGTTAGAAACACCCTTAGCAGCAACAACAGCAATACCAGCAGAGGGCCGTGGATCTTATAGCGAAATGGAAAAGAAACATTTGTAGCTTTCCTTAAATGACTGGAAATTATTATTTTGATGTCAGTCTGAATGTTATTTTTATTTTATTTTTTTTATAAATATTGTTTGCATTCAAGGGTGAGGACATGGTATAGCATGCAGATTGTGAAGGCTCCCAGATTCCAGCAAAGAGAAAAATATAGACACTGATTCACCTTCAGCAGTTTACTCTCTTTTCTCTCTTTTTCTGCTAGAGAAACAGCAGACTGATTCAAGGTCAATGGAAAAAGGTACTTTGGCCATGTTGATAAGGGAGGAAATGGAGGAGGAAAAGTTGATAAGGTGAATCTGTAAAAGGTCCTGAAGACAGTGTAAAAGAAATCAGTCTTGATGGCAGAGGAAGGACACCAGCTTGCAGTGAGAGGGAGATATGTCCTTTTCTGTTCAGTAAGACACTCTATTATGTCTAACAAGGCAGGGATCTCCTCCGAGCCAATGATTTAGTGGGCTTTTTAGAGTGAGTGGAGTAAAATGTTAAGAAAAATGATTATTAAAAATCTTATTTGTTCAAATATTGCAATTTATGTGAAGCTTTTTGTTAGAAAAGGTTCACAGAATAATAAAATGATACAATACAATACAGCAAAATGAAATTAAATGACAGCAAAATAAATTGAATTAGAATCAATCAGAATGCATTAATATCAAATAAATTTAAATGAACCAAAGTAAGTTAAAATGAAATAAAATGAAAAATTAACTGAAATTGAATTAAATTAAAATCCTGATGTATTTTTCTCAAAAGATACCTTGGCTGTGGCTTTGCCTCTCTACGTAAACTTTATTGAATCTACAAAGTGACATATTGCATTCATTTTAGTTCTCTTTAGTTTGCAATCTGTATCACCAGAAATTATACACAACACTTTGAAAGTAATGCTTCTCATCAACTCAAATGCAATTAATGATGGTATCAGTAATTAACTGCATGCTTTGTATTGCATATATGTTCCGTGCACAAGCAAGCGTTCAGACGAGGCCACATTTGCTTGGACATCAGGCAGATTAATGAAAGCAGCACCTCCACCAACATGTTGCTCTACATAATGTTACCAGAGTAAAGCATCACTCCCCCTTAACAAATATCTTGTTAGAGCAGTTCAGGGCTGCCAAAACACAGCGGAGAGGAATATCAGCTCGGAGCAGTGGGCCAAAGGGTCATAACCAAGGACAAATCCAGCAGTGCGTGAAATTGCAGAACCGAAAATAAAAATGTCTGTTGTGGAACTGACAGGTTTAAAGTATATCTAGTCCATTTTACTGAGCAGTAAATGAAGCACTGGCGCATTCATTTTGACACTTGAGGTGGCAGGAAATTATCCTGTGGACGCAGGTGTGACATTATTGCCTAAAGATGATCACGTTCACGCAAGTAAATTCAATTTAATAAGCCGCATATATAAAAATATTGCTTCTTTCCTTTTTAACAGTGCTCTGGATCTATAAATCCCCAACCTAACTGAAGAGTATAGCTCAAAGCTAATTAAAGGATTTCTTCTGTCTTCTTTTTCCTCCCTAAAAAATCTCCAATCTAAAGCCTGTCCTTTTGAGAGGCCTTCCATTGATCACTGCTTCCTTTGTTGAGTGTGGAGCTGTGCTGCAGATGCAATCAGCTCCAATATAATGGGTCCATGCATTTAATTGGGCTTGGCCTTAGTGTTCCTCTGTATTGACTGAAATCTCCTCACTAAACCTCTAATCAAGCTCCAGCATCAGTCAGACTATCACTTCCCAGCTATTTTATTTGAGAGGATTTTTTATAAGAATCCTGTCATATTAACATGGAGCTTTATGGTCTTCAAAGGCCACCTTATTTCTTAGTATTGTCCAAGATTTATTTTACTTAGATATTTATAACTTAAAGTCGTTAAACAAGGTGTGATGTGGGAGTTTGATGGTAAACTGAGAATACAAATGACAGTTTATGAAACAAGAGGAAAAGAATGAGCAAACCAAAGATGCAGGACTAAAATGTCATTACAAAACAAGAGACCGATGGAAGAATTAGGCCACATAGTGGTTCATACTGCTCTCCACCTACACACACAGTATAATGGAAATTGGTAAAAGTCTGTTCAGTAATGTATACTTCAGATTGACCGAGAATGATTCATTTGAAATGGTTCTCCAATAGCTGTACAAGCTTCTTGATGACTCAATGGTTTTTTGGAGCAGGGAAACATCTAAAACATGCAGAACACAGGCCCAAGAGGTCTGGAGTTGATGATCTCTGGGTTAGATGGAGCTCAAACTCAGGTCTGTTGCATCACAGCCCACAAAGTAAAGCTGGATTTATACCTATGTGCCATCTGCATACAGTAGGGTTGATGTAGCTGACGCTGGTGGAATGGGGGGTTAGGGGTGTCATGTTGCAGTTTCTCTTCCGAATCTGAAGGTGGCAGTAGGGCTGGTATTGGCTGGTAAACACCACAGGGCCAAGATCTTTTGATGGTTCGCTTTAGTTTGGCTAATGTCACGTTTACATTTTGATGTTTATCAATGTGCATTTTTTCATATTAAATAAACCTTTATTTCTCTGCAGTAGAAGAAAGTGTGAATTTCCAAATTTATTTGTCATTGTTAGAATAAAACCGTGAATTTTGTGGCATTGTTATGAACTGTATATCACAGGCATGCCTTGTTTTTTCATATATAATGATTATCTATGCTCTCTTATCTGCCAGCAAAAGCAGAATGTAGTATTTTTAAAGATAATAACCTTCCTTGGGAAGTTTTTACTGTAATGTGTCCATAATGAACACGATGTGCATCTTTTCTGTAAAAGTTTTAATATGATTACTCTGAATAAATGAAGTAATAGACGGATGAATCAGAATCAGAATCACTTTACTGTCATTGGACCAGCGTCCTAGCTCAACAAAATTTCTTCCAGTATATCCCATTCACAGGATCAGGTAGACTGAGGCAGCAGCTGCACAGCAGTGAGTTTATAATTATGTACTAAATATGTAAGAAACTGTGATAACTGAAAACATGCCAACTGTTAGTGAACCATTATCTTCTTGGACTCTTGGATTTTTATAATTGACATGCAGTTGCATATTTTATTCTCAACTCCCTTTCATTAAAAAACATCTGTAGTAAATGTTTGTACTCGGATGCAAAAAAAAGTCCCAAAAAAATCCTATCAATATATCTGGAAAAAGTATGGAATTTACATGGTAATCCTGAAACTCAGGCATCACTAACACATTGTTCTCAGATCATTGATGGAAAGTAGCTTCAGAACAAACCTCAGCAGACTGTCAGTTTTGCTGTGAGATATCCAATTTTCTATCATATGTATTAACAGATATATGATTATTGATTGGTTCCACTCCACTGAGGTCTAAGTGGATGGTCAATAGGATCAAAAGCAATTTCATCTGCTTCCATTGCTAAAGTCGTTATTGTGGCTGTTTTTAACCACTCAGTTTATAACTCATTCTGAGAGGACATCATTGTCCACCAAGGACCTCTGAGTTTAACCGCCTGCAGGGCAATAACTAATGTTGTTCTCTTCAGCAGAAATTATATCTAAAACAATTACAGCATGTCAAGCCAGATGGAATGTGAGGACCCATATGCAGGGAAACAAGGCAGGAGGAAGACGGGTCCAGCAACATTTTAATAAAGAAACAACAAAAAGACTTATAGAAACACTGCAGACACAACAGCAGATGATCTGAGAAACTGAAATCTAGGAGGATAAATACAAGGAACTACTGACAAAATGAGCAGCAGGTGAGGCAATCAGCCAAAAAAAACAAAACAAAACAAAAAACAGGTGGGACAATCAGAGAGCAGGAAGTAAAGTTAAACAGAACACAAGGGAATAAACTCAACAAAAATAAAACGGGAAACAAGACAGAACCATTTTATTGCTCTTTGTAAATAAATAAACTTCTTTGTTATCTGTGAAAACAGACACATTTGCCACCAGGAACAGAAAAAACAACAAAATATAACCAATAATTAATATGAAAAAAGGATTGAAAAGAAATAGGAAACACTAATCCTGTCTGGGCACTTAGGGAGCAGAAGCTGTTTTATGTCAATAATTCATCAACACATTTGAGAAGATAAGCTGACTTCTGCGAAGAGGGAATGAAGAACATTTACAAGGCAAATGATTGACCTGATGAGCACACTTACTCCTCAGAAATGGCCCAACTTGATCTGGCTGCTGCAGTGTTTAGCATGATAAACAAATGGCTGGAGATCACGTACCGATACCAGATGCCACTTCTCTTACCGATGCTGTTATTGTGTGTTATCTTTCATCTCCCGGACACTGCGTCTCCCAGACTTCATTTGTAATTCAAGGAACAAAATCAATACTTCAATAATGTAAGAGATATTACTTGGTGCATCTGGTGATTATGTCTTTGATGCAAGGGGGCTGTTCTCAGGTCAGGATCTTATGGTCTGTCATAGACTATGTATATGGCTGAGAGTCATTTGTTATCATAAGGTGGCATCGCTGCAATGCATTAGGTCGGCATTCCCTCATCACAGGTTGACACTTTCCATTAGACAACTTCACACAAAATCGATTTGGGAAATTTTATCATGACAACCCTGTATCCATTTTAGAAAAGTCCAAACTCGAGGCATCTAATCTCATGTGCAAAAATAGAGAGTAATGAAGGTAAAGAATAACTCAAATTCAGGAAGAAGTTGTGTGAGTAAAAAAATGCAGCAGTCAAATTGTATCAATGTGAGAGACATTACTTTCAAGTTACCCTTGAACTTTAACTACGCAGCGCACCTCTCAACGCAGATCGTTTCTGCTGCTGTCAGATCAAATAGAAGTACAGAATGCAAAAAAAGAGAAAGTAATAGGTCAAGGAGGGATTTTTGTTGTGAAATGATCTCCCTGAGCCATTTTGTGACATCATTTTGACTTTTTTTTTGCCCTCATGTCAACTTTGTGATGGTTTTGCTAATCAAATCCAAAACGTTAAATCATTTCTGATTTCATAAAGCAAGTGCATCAAAATCAATGTCTTTCATATCGCACCCTGGGATGGGCGACCACAACTTATAAACACAAGTAACACCAAGGAGATGATATATATCTGGAGCTTTTCCAGCAAGTAATTCATTTATTTAAAATGAACGTATTGCACAATAATGAACATAAGTTAAAAAAAATACAAAATGTAAATGTGTGCAGAGTTAGCATAACTGCTAATTTACATCTTATGTCCCATGGCAGCTCATGGACAAATTTCAATAAAACATATATTACAGGAAGGTACAGACAATAAAAACTAAAGTGCAAACCAATTGTAGTAAATATTGTGTAAAGTGCAAGATTTATAGTGCAAGAGCAAAGGTGCATATTTCAAGTACATGAGGTTGGAGTGTACAAGATAAAACAAATTACCACTCAATCGCACAGGATAAATATGCAAACAGCTACATATGTTCAGTCTCCTTCCATTGAATGATTTTAGTTTAATATACTACTAATATAGTAGTACTACAAATAAAAGATAAAAACGTATATTCACTGAGGCGATGACAGCAGTGATATCAATCTCTGGCTGCTCTGACAGTCAGTGATGGTCTAATCTGTTTAAAATTCAAGTTGTGTTTAATATTTTTTAATGAGTTTTTGATGGTAAGACTCTAGAATGACACTAAGGTATTTAAATATGATGAAGTCTCCTTCTGGTGCTTCTTACTTTACATTCAAGCTCACCTCAGATTACCTCAGTTTGGTTTAAGTCGGTCTGTAGTCCATATGAGGATGGAATAATGAATAGTCTACTCAAAATGCAAAAGTGTCTCTCACTAGTCTGTTTTGGTTTAAGCAAGGCAAGTTTATTTGTATAGAACACTTCCTGTACAAAACAGTTCAATGAGATTTACATAAAACATTAAAAGCATTGCATATGGTGCATAGAAAGTATTAAATAGTAAAAGGCATCCACATTATAGCCAAAATCACAATAAAATCATAAAATTATTTTAAAAAATGATAAATTAAATTAACTAAAAGCAAAATGAGTTCAAATATACTGTGCAGATTTCATGTAAATTCATTACGCTTCCTTGCTGAGACCAAACAGCAGAAATTATGTGACAACGATTAATATACTACTGATGGATTTATGGGGTCAACTAAATATAGTCTTTGACACCGTTTCTGAATCTGTTTTTCCAATAAAGGCAAAAAATTGAGAGTATACCCAGTACACCACTGCATACTGAAATTGTAATAATCTTTGCATAACTTATATTTAAACATAATATTTCACAAAATATGGTCTAACCTTTAGCTATTCCTTTATTCTTTTGAGGCAAAAAATAAAACAATCTTCTTTCCATGCGCTAAATAATTCCACTCATTTTCTATTGAATTCCCCTGACACAGCTGCTACTGTGGGCTGCAGATACCTGCACTGAAATGCAACGCTGACCCCTGATTACACCTTTGAATAGGGTGATAAATGTACCTCTCACATAACACTGCAAATTATCCACCTGCCATGTTAATAACCGCAGCACACTAGAGTAACCAAACCATCAGTCATGTTTTAAATTTGCAAGAGCTGAAACAGAATAATCATAGTACAGTTGATTGGTAGAAATTCCACAATACTTTTACCACATATATAATCTTGTCACACCCCAGCCATTTGTCCTCTAATTCCTCCTCGTCTTCATGTCTGCGTCCTTCCCTCATAGCTGCACTTAATCACAGTAGACAGGTTAATAGTCAGTGGCCTGTGGTAACCGTAATAGCCTCACATTCATGCCTGTTAGGTTTAGACATTTTACTAATCACCCTCCACTTTGAGCTGCTTCATCCTTTATGCTTGATGCTGTGGGGATTTGCAGTGTTTTCACCGTATAAGAAATTGCCGAGGGAAATGCAAAAGCCATTGGTCAAAATTATTTATTTTTTAATGAAACGGAATGAGGTCAGGCTCAAACTGTGCTCATGTGGTGTGAGCTGAAAAATAAGGGGTTTTCTTTATATTCTGGTATATTTCACACTTTTCTCATGGATGATCATTAGTTCATGTTTTTTTTAAACTAAAAGTATTCCTCAACAGACCAGCTATACTCCTTGAAATTAAAACATGTGCCGTTTGGTTGCGAGTTGCCAGCATTACACGGTCCCTGTAAGCTGTGCTCTTTCATGTAGACCATAGAGATGAGAGGCCTGTTGTAACCAAATACCATGAAATTACAGCCTTAAATCAGGTGTGAACAACAGGATCCTGAACTTGAGAAGAGAAGCCTCAAATGTGTAATCATCGAGAGGCATGGCGTTGAAGATAAGTGGGGGTGAAATATCATTTTTTATGATTTTGTTAAATCAGAGCATAAGGCACAGGTCAGGAATTAGACCTATATAAAGATAAATGACCTGGTGTATTTAATCCACATTATTACAGCTCAGTCTTAAACATGATGGAGGACCATCGTGCAGAGATGCAGCTGATGTAGTTTGCAGTGGCTGATTTCTCTTGTGTTGTAAACCGTGTGATTTCTCTTTTTCTTGGCTTTATTCTTTATACTTCATGGCAGTTGTTGGATTCCACACATGGGCTGTAGGGATGGGAGAATTAATACAGCATATAATATATATGCATATATCATATCATGGTGCCCTTGTGCCACATATCATCCAATGTAAGTCCATTAAAGTGGATGAAAGATGCCAAGAAACATTTCATATCATGATTGTGTCATTTCATATCCAATGATGGATAATTCATGAAACAGAAGTGTCAACTGCTATCTGAAATTGATCATATCAATATGGAAATGGCAGCCGTTTCACAAAGCACCCAAATATGGGAGTTTAAAATTAATTGGGTAAAGACCAAATGACAATTTGTATTCTTGAAAATTTAGGTTGTGAATACTTCCCTTAAAAAGAAATAAAAAAAGAAGTGGAACTTCTTCATCACTTGAGCTCTCTGTATATGGGGCAGCATGAGATATATGCAGTACAGAAGATCTTTGCACATGCTAAGGATCATTAATCCTAGCATGCCAAAATAACAGAGAGAAACTCAGCTAAAGAACACACCGAGCTTTAGCATCCTAACAAATGTAACTTCAAACCCTAAGCTAATATATGGGCATGCAACAATGTAACTACAATTTCTCCACTTCAAGGAAACCACACACTGAAACATGAAAGCAGATTACAAAGATGTTGGTCTCAACTCTGCATGCCAACAGCTAAACAGTAGCAAAAAAAAAAAAAAAAAAGGAAAATTATAAATCATGTCATACTTTGGTTGTTTAGTGGTCAGAAGTTTTATTCCGCCTCAAAGGAACTCTGTGTTCTCCTATGACTGTCTTTGTTTGAAATGATTCACGAAGGTCCTGGTAGTTTCTATGAAGACAAAGGGGGCATTAAAGTGAAGTATTCAGCCTTCATATGATATATTATCTTGGGTTTCACTTCGTTCTGGATCCTCATTGTGTTTCTAAGGTGAATTTTGGTGTAGTCTCTGGATTTTCCAGGGTCTGACAATGAATATAGGTGTTGATAATGTGAATCAGCCTCTGAGGCTTCAAGCGTTTGCAAAACTGCTCAGGTTTTTAGGTTGTACTTTTCTGCAGTTCCTCATCAGACATTACTTTACGAATTCTAAGATAAATTGGCCTGCTATCTGATTTTCACTGAAAGTAACAGTTTTCTTTTAGGAGGAAATAACCAGAAACATTTCAAACTATGTTCCAGGTTAATTTACTCAGAAACAGTAACACATATTTTGATTCTGACACTTCTGTAAAAATCTCACATGTGTTGACTTTTTTTTATGATCTTGTAGTCGTGAAGATGTGCTTCACTTATTTGAGGTATATCATTTTGGATAGGCAGCAGAAAAAAGTAGGCCATGTGAGGAAATTGCTAGGAGACAAGTCAGAAACTAGTTATTTTAACTTCACCAGCATCAGAAATATAAAAAAAATAAATGAAAAGGCCTATTTGTTCCTACTTCCCTCACAAAAGCAACCAGAACTATGTAAAAGTAATAAACCTCAAAAACAGAAAACAGAAAAAAAGAAAAACTAGTAATTTAGACAGAAATAAGAACCAAATATTTCTTCAAATCAAAGATGCAGAACCTCATGACGGGATTGACAGGGTAGCTTCAGTAGTTTAATGAAACATTCAAAAGCCTTCAGGCAAAGGCATAACAAAAACGTGTAGCCCGGCAGCTATTACAGCAGGAACAAATGCTGCTATAATTTTCACGATTCACATTAACACAACAGCAGGAAAGTTTGCAGTTGTGATCCTGTGCCTGAAAATCAGTATCCAACTCATATTTCAAAGTTAAACATGTGGGTGGTGCGGTCTGTCTAGACCTACCAGTGGATGTTTTGCTGTTTTGAGGGAATCCTGACTGAGAGATCCAGACTAACATACCTTTTGGATTTTCCATTAGTCACCACTACAATGTAAAAAACCTATGTGGAAGTTCAGGTTGCTAAGCAGATGGTGCCTTGGTTTGCTTTGTCTTTCCTGCACTCTGAGGTGTTTACAACTGCTTGAGAACGTGGGAATAACAGCTATTTCCAGCTCTATAAAAGGCATATTATTGGTCCTGCAGGTTGGCTCCATCTGTGGCCTAATTGTACCTCCATACAGTAATTGACCACTCAATATCAACCTGCTCTTTTCTGCTCCAGTCTGCACAGTTTTGTTGGGTTTTTTTTGTACAATGTCTGTATTTTTCTTTTGTCTATTTTTCTCAACCTCTCTAGAATTCCCTACATCCTTATCTTCTTTATCATCAGCTTTCACTTGAATGGGCGTCAACTTTGTTTGCTCTATTTTTACTTTGTTCTCTATTTACATCTACACTAACCAGCAAAATATTTTACCTCCATGTTTGTCTTTACTGTTCAAGCAACATCTCTACAGCTAAAAAAAACTGACGCCCTAACCTCTTGTATTGCCACTTGAGCGGTGCTTGACTTTCTGCAGTTTTTATCCTGACCACTAGATGTCACTATGAAGGAAATGCCACTGCTACAAAGCAGAAATCACTAAAAAGTAGTGATGTAGAAAAAGCATCTATCATACATAAACAAAACTACACAATTTCAGCTGCTCTTAAATCTACTCCTACCATGATAGGTTGTCCTGTTGTCACTCATGCTGACTATAATTTTTTTTACATGTTTTTTTTATTTAAATGAGAATAATACTGATGAAAAAAAATGAACATTCCCCCTCAATATCCCTGAAATTCCATGTAGATTTTCATCCAAATTATTAGAACTAGAAGGATGACAATGCACTGTGTGTATGCAGTTGTACAGTTTGAATATTACCTGCATGCAATATTTAAACTTAATTATGTCTTTCACAGATGGTATTTACTGATCCGGTAATTAACATACCTACAGTTTACATATGGGTTGAGTACATATACATTTTTCATGTGTGTGCAATTGTTCATGAGCTCACCTATAAGCAGCGTGTTTGTGTAGAGAACAAATGAACATGAAGGAGTTTGCCTGTGTGTATTTGTTAACAAGTATTTGTATTTGTTGTGGGGACATTGATCAGTTTATTTTGTCACAACATGCGAACTTCCTTATGAAGATTAACGTCTCCAAAATACAGATACGATTTTGTCATTATGGGAAGATTTGGTTCAGGTTTACTTTAGGCAAGAAATAAAGTGGGATCCTGCTGTAGGCCCTGTTTTGTTGTATTTTCTTTAAGCGGGTGAAATCCTGTAAGGTTTTAATGTGAAAACAAGTACTTACTAAATAACCCTGGGTAACCGTGACGACAATGATGATCCGGAAAAGACAGGAAGTAAGAGGGGGATTTATACACACACACACACACACACACACACACACACACACACACACACACACACACACACACACACACACACACA
>JBBBVU010000021.1:3430499-3451060 GCA_037177055.1 Atherinosoma microstoma | reverse complement strand
AACAGAATCGGTGACAAAGGGCAGCCTTGGCGGAGTCCAACCCTCACTGGAAACGAATCCGATATATTGCCGGAAATACGGACAACACTCTGACACCGGTCGTACAGGGACCGGACAGCCCTTACTAGGGAGTCCGGCACTCCATACTCCCGAGTGCCGGACTGAAATGAAATTTCCTTTTAGATAAATCTGCATTTTATAGAGAAGGGTGACTACAAACATCGCTTTTTGATTTTTTTTTGCTCTTGGTTCACAGTTTTAATTAAGTTGTTCACAGAAGCAACACATTTTAATGTACATTTACCAGGGGTGGGGAACCCTGGTCCTCAAGGGCCGCATTCCTGCAAGTTTCCCAGGCATCCCTGCTCCAACACACCTGATTCAAAACAAATGGATCCAACAGCCAATCACAGTGGCTCATTAATTTGCATCAGGTGTGTTGGAGCAGGGATGCATGGAGAACCTGCAGGGTGAGGGGCAAGGTTCCCCACCACTGTGCTAAACAATGCTGCTTGCTTTCAATCAGCTTTTGATGACATGAAGAAATGTGAAGGAAGAAAATAAACCCTGATCCAGACAGTGGGCTTTCTGTGACCTCTGAAAACTGTTATCCTTAGAGGTGATGAAATGAATGAATGTCAAGAGGTCCTATTATATACAACATGCACTACAGAGTGATTGGATAGGGGGTGGAAAGTAGGAAGAAAGGATCTGCTTTGCATATACGGTTCCTAAGTAAATCCAGATGACCTGCTAGAGCCTTGTAGTTTTAACATTGCAATGTCGTCTTTCAGTCAAGAGGTGCTGTCTGGCAGGTCAAGCTGTGATATTGCAGTTCAGAGAAAACTATGATAGGAGATGATGTGCAAGCCCAGACATGGCTTCAATCCACTTGGATTCTCAGAAGTCTGATTAAAAAAGTACACTCCTTCTCATCCCTTGAGATGTGACGGGGGGGGTATAAAAAGCAACCCATAGGGTGTGAAATTAGGGTCTGACCAAAAGGTGTGCTGATGTAGATGGAGACAATAGAGAGGGGAAAGAGGGTGGTGCTGTAAGAGGATGACGCAAGTCCTAATTTTGTTCCTGCTGCCTATCCTTCCGGATGAAGCAGCAAGTGCAGGTGTTGCAGTGTCACTTAGTGCTAGACGTCTTACATTGAACAGTAATAAACCAAAGCAATCTAGTAGTGGGGGAGGGGGAAGCTGGGAGTCCACTTCAGCCTGAGAATTCCTGACAGCAATGACAAAATGTGTTAATTTACCTCCTATTTGCATTTTCATCTGCCAGCACATAAATTACACATATTATATGTGCCACTGCAATGTAATGTGTTGTTATGGAGATCATGCTTCTTCAAATGTTTATGTGAAACCAACTTGGATGGAAATGCACTTCCTGATTTCTTTTCTTCTGTTGCTCTGACACCAGCAGTAATGAAATAGACATTCAGCCTCAAAGCTTATGTTTTGATACAGGAAAACCAAAATTATTTCACAATGGTACATGATCCCAGGATCATTATTCCTAAACGCACATCTTCTGTTAAAAATTAGATTGAAACATGATTTATTGAAGGACCGCACGGTTGGGTGGTGGGCACTGGGCAGCCCTGCCGCTGCACATCAGGTTCCTAGTTTGAAACTTGGCTGGGGCGTTTCTATGTGGAGGAGTGTTTTCCTCTTGCATTGTGTAAGTTCTCTCGAGGTACTCCATCTTCCTCCCGTAGTCCAAAAATATGGATTATAGGTTAATTGGTGTCTCTAAATTTTCCCTAAGAGTGAGGGGTTGTGAGGGGTTTTCTGTCTCTGTGTTGACTCTGCAGTCGCGATCTGTTCAGGTTATACTCTGCATCTCTGCTGGTATAGGCTACAGTTCCCCTGCAACCTGCCAACAAAATAAACAGGTATAGAAAATTGATGAATGAGATAATGATGGACTGGAATTTGGAAATCATTCTCCACTACTGTTTTACCTGAACTGGTGAGTCACATGGTATGTTTCACCATCTGAAAAGTCCTCCGTAGAAACCATTTGGAAATCCATCCATGCTCTTCTTCTTATCCACTACAAGGTATGAAAAAATACCCCAAGACCCCTTTCTACCCAGTCACATTTTTCTGCTCTTCTTGGGGGACACCAAGACAGCAATAAGCCTGTTTCGAAATCTGAGTCTGCCACAAAATTGTCTTTTAGTGGTGTACATTGAAAACGCCTCCTTTGAGCAGTGTCCAAAAGGCATCCCGACAACATGCCCAAAACACCTAACCACACCTCATCCCTAATGACCCTAATGCACCGACTGCACTGCATTTGTGATACCACATACTTAGTGGTATCTGAAGGAATATTGCACTCTTACACCATTCGTATTGTATTCCTTTTATTAGTTTTCAACGTCTTCCATTCTGCCTTCACTATTGCATCCATTTACTGTCTTTTCATCCTTTTCAACCTTCCATTCTCCCTCCCTCTCTCCATCCCTTACCCTCTTCCGTCTTCCTTTTCTCTTCTTCTTTCTTCCATCTTCGTTTTTCTTCCTTTCCTCAGCTGCCTCTCTACCTCTCCCGTTTATATTAACCTCACTCATTCCTTTTTACCTCTCCTTCGATTTTGTACCTCTCTTTTTCAGGCACCATCTGGGGGGGTTCCATAACACTGGTCATCAGAAAAATCGAGACAGTACCCCCCACCCTGAGTCTTCCTCACCGGCTTGCCACCCTAGATGCCTACTCCACATCCTCCTTCCTTCAACCTCAATAAATCACTTACAGTTCCCATCGTTGGGGCGTGGTTCTTGCTTGTGAACCAACAGTTAATGACCTTGGGTAATGGTTGGAACATAGATTGACTGGTATTGATGGCTTGGCCTTTTGGTTGAGAGGTCCTTTCACCATGACAGCCCAATAACAGCATTGCTGTAGCAGATTCCCTCATCTGTTATATTCCTGCTTTATTCTACCCCTCATTGGTGAATGTTTCACACCAACTGGTGTTCTGAAGGTTTAAAGAAGCAATATGGGACAATCCTTCTGTGTAATCACCAACTGAAGGAGGCACAATAAGCGTCCAGTGCTGTGTGTACTGGTTGCTGGTTTTAGACGATGGCCTGCTGATGAAGCAGCTGTCTGTCAAGGGAACAGCCAAACAAAAAGCAACAGAGTGAATAGGACCGGTTTTCTGGTTTTCCAGTCTGGTTGGCTTTATTCTCTTGTGCATATGATAAGCATTACCAGCCATCAGCCAATCATATCCAATTTTAATCCTTTAAAGCCCAACCTAATAAAAACAGGGGAGAAAAGTCGACATTTTTTTTGTTATATATACCATTTATTACTGTGTGACATGTCAAAATTATTGTAGTGTAGTCTTATGCTTCCTGGTATCCATTAGGGGGAAGAAGACAAGTATTAGATTGCATATAACAGGGTTTTGAGCAAAGTTTTTACCATAAAGTGATGCAAAATGTCTCAGAAACTGTATAAAATATGATACGTTTGGCTTTATAGGGTTAGTTTTTTTTCCACCCAAGAACATATCATAATATACTTTAGGTTAATCTTAATTCCCAGCTTTATTTTGCAAGGTGCCATAGACAAAGAGTATCATTAATATTATTGATAGGCTCTACAATTGAATTATTTTAGGCATATCTAGCATGAACCCAAAAAACAGAAATTTTGCGGGTTTGCACTGCTGTTGCTCACTTAGAAAAAAAAAGTGACCTGATCTCGAATTTCCAATTTATGAACTGTGAAAACTACTCATAAAATAATGTTTTTTTTGTGACATAAAATGACAAAAAAAAAAAAAAGAAGAGAGAGATAATAAATTTAAAATCCACATGAAGCTAAGGGAAAATTTCAAGGATGAATCTTCAACTTTATGTCAAGTCCTAGACAACATTTTTAAAGAATTTGTCTGTTTCAGCAGTATTTGAGTGAAAACTAATTGTTTATTCACAGAATTTCATTTATCAGTTTGATGTAAACCCATTCCATGGGATGATTTGCTGGTGAGCAGTAGTAAGCATTTCTTCTTTGACATTCGCTGAAAACCCTCACTCTGCTGTCCTTGCATCTCTGCTTCTGCTTGATTTGACCTTTCCGTAACAAGTTAAGTAATACACCAGGGATTCATAGTATATAAAAAAAAAAGCAATATTTCCCCCCACTGCAAGATTACCAGGGATGGCTTAGAAAAGGCTTTAGTCTGCAGTTCAATTTATTCTTACTTCATAAAAAGCATTGGTGGGGGAGAGCCTTGGAGGATGAAAAAACACTCAACGCAGCTTGATCTGGGGGTTCAGCGCTGTGGGGATCATAAACAGAAAAGCTGAGATGCTCGCAGGGAAGTTTTTTTCCTCTCTCTGTTCTTGTTGGATACACTCCCTTCTCACTGATTTAAGTGCAAGTAGCTCAGTCGATGGATTTGTGTAAACAGTCGACTTCAATCACTCAGGGCTCATGTGAAACATTTCATCGCTTCAAAATCCCACAAAACAGACTAAAACATTGACTGTTCCACTTAGTTCCTGCTGACAAAGAATATGAATCTCATGGTGCACTGAAGAACCACCAATGCTTTGCCTTATATCTAATTACAAGTGAACCTTGCAGATTTGCAGATAGTCATTTGTACTTTAAAACTGTATAAAGTCTGTTCAGAGTAGAACTTTAGACCTCTACTTTGTACGCATGCTTAAAAATCATGGCCTGGCTACACCCTTTCTTTCGTCATTGTACTAAATGCACAGGTGGCAGCATGAGGTGGGGTTGCACAAGTTGAATATAATAAGGCTAACTAAATGAAAACAGGAGATGGAAGAGTGAGCATGCTGGGCTGCAGCAAGAATGACTCACCAGGCAGGCCTGATATCCACACCTTCACAGCTGTCGTCAATTAGGTCATTAAATTCAGTGAGGCCTTTGAACCACCCAAAGACTCTTGCACAGAAGCTGCAAGAGCAGAAGATGCAGAACAGTGTGCTTTTTAAGTTTCAACTTTGTCACATTTACACCATGTCCAACTTTATATTGAACATTGAGACTTTAGATGGATTTCATTTATGGAAGGAGAAGATGGTGATTTTTTACAAAAGAACAAAACATGGTGTATCTGCTGGATTCTGTTTCAACCTTTTAATATGTTACGCTGTTACATCAGACATGTGCCAGGGACTTTGAAGGATCTGGTCTTGTCAATGTCTAAATGCTTTAATGGCTTTTAATCTCTTACAATACAACTTCATAGATACAGTAATAATCACTATCCCAGTTGCATAAGCAGCCTTTTTGTCCCACTTTTCCTGTTTAAAAACACTGATTTAGATCAGTACTGATTCATTGCTTTACAAGGCTTCAGTTTCACCATCCCTAACAAGAAATGAGGATCTGGTAATGAGCAAAATAAACTCAGGGGTATACATACGCTGAGAAAGCAATAACCAAATGATGAGCAGGTGTGTCCCTAACAGGAAGTAAATGGATCAGAATGCACAAGGTGATTGATTCCACAAAATAAAAACAGGAAACAGGACAACACAGAGACCTAAAAGACAACTGCAACCACAAGCTAAGGAAGAGACTACAACAGAAATCCAATAAAAACAAAAGAAGGCTCAAATCAAAGAGATATTGTGCAGAACTTCATAGACTGTTGGATCCATTTAATTTGAGTTGGAGCACGGACACATTAAAAAACTGCAGAACTGCAGCCCTTGTAGGACTTAACTAAATAGCCCTGAACATAGACCATGATCTGGACATAACTAATCCTCAAAGTTTGAATGGACGATTCTTGCATACAAAAGTCAGTCTTGATGCTTGCAGGAATTTCACAATATGCCACATAAACAAAAACAAATACACCAAATTTAACTCCCTGTGATGTGCTGACATCCTTGATATTACATTTTCTATATTTAGAATTTTTAGGTTTTAAATTCATACAGTTTGCTATTTTACAATTATTTTTAGAGGTCATGTGAGATTTTTAAGTGCCAAACATTGAAGAAAGAAACAGAAACAGTTGCTATTTCTGCATTTAAAAGTTGCCTATAGCCAAACATTTACACCAAAGAGAATAAGAGTACATTCACACTGGCACTGTTTGGTCTGCTTTAAACAAACCATGGTTTGCTTTCACAGATAGTACGGTTTGGAGTGGTATAAATGGACCATACAGTGAACCGAACAGAGGAAGTCACATAGAGCCCCTCACCTGCTGCTCATACTACACATTTTCTTTGAAAAAAAAAAACATATTAGGTTTAACCACCAAACCTGCATAAACTTAGTGTTCCTCCATTATTTACTTGCAGTAAATGAGCCATATCCGGGCCTGCCCAATCAATAAGCAGATTTTTTTTTTCCCTTTCTTGTTGGTCCGGCGTCATTTGGGGATATATTGCCCCCTAGAGAGCAGTTGTCATAACTGCATGACGTTATCCTGGTAGCTTGGTCTGTTTGAGTAAAGTGCAGTGTGAAAGCAAACCAAATGAAGGAGCGACATTTCTTTGCGTTCCTCGTCCAATCAAACCAAGTCTCTCGGGTTATTATAGTGTGAATGCACCCACATTCTGTTCAATAAAGAACATTGCTTTTAATCAAGGATTTATTTCCTTCTCCCATTATACCACCATGAAACACATTTGCATATTACCAACTTATTACCAACTACCAAATCAGAGAAAGAAAACCTGCCTTAGTCAGACCTGTAGTTAGTTGAGACTTAGATAGATAGAAGCTTCAACAATGCATTTCAAACACAATGAGAGATGCTGCAGCAACATATGAATACAAGAGTTTGTTCACAATTTCACACTAACCAGTCTGGAGCATTGTCATGCGCTGTAATTGTTGCTGAAAATTGAAAAACATGTTACTTAAGTCTAGTTTTTCATGACATTTGAATGTAAAGAAACATTCCCTATCATTTTAAGTGATTCATTTAACAATAACAGAAAGCTTGTTTCCCACCAGACGTGTAGTGTTGCATACATGGACTCACCCTGCAAATACTGCTCCAAATCTGGAGAGAAGAGAACAAACTCAGGGTTAAATGGTCTCGTAACTTAAAAATACAGCAAATATGATGCCAACAAATTCAGTACAATTCTAAGTTTACGTTAACGAACAAACTTCCACTTCCTGCAATGATTTGGTATGTGTGGCGAGCTACAGGGATATGAATCTCCAGAGGGAGACAGTGCAACCGACAGAGGCTAATTTTAGATATCCACTTTACACCAGCTAAAACGACGAGGCTGTGCTGAGAAGTGGTGGGGGAAGTGAAGAGAGGCAACACTGCAATATAGAATCCTCCATTACTCGTAAAGATTGTGCATTGCAAATGCCAGCAAATCACGTTGTGCAAAAATATGTCTCCGTTTAGAAAATGTCCCCTGTGAGTGCTGTGCTCTGTTACTGGGTTATAATGTCTGATGAATGAATGTGCAGGAGACTTTTTACTGCTGTAGCGGGTTGAGGCAGAGCTAGTTTTAAACATTTTCACATACTCTTGGGGGTTGTGAAGTGCAGCAGAGTGCATTTTCTTTTCAAATTTTTCAATCAGTTCATATCTCTGTATAAAATCCTCATCTATAAAGCAATTAGGAAGTGGTGTTCGAACAGAAGTGAAACGGTAGCTTAAATAGATTTCACATCCAAGCTTTACAAATCATCACTTCCTGAAGCAGCTGAGTTTGGTCAGTCATTGTGTATTTCATCACCCCATGATGCCACAAAAAACAATAAGGTGATAATCTCCCGACTTTTAAATTTGTGGCCCATTAGTGCTCATTTGTAAATTTAAGACTACTTAAGCAGTGCTGTTGAAAAATGATTTTCTTCATCAAACAAGAACACAAGCTAATTTATAATTGATTTCCTGAAGCACCTCTCAGATGAATGTCTTGATTGACCTTTTCATTGAGAGATTTAACTGGCAGAACTAATTAGGATCATTTAGAGCAGAGATGTAAAATGATCCTTTTAGGCCCTGAGTTTTTTTCTAAGGCATCTGTTATTACTAAAACTCTCACTGCAGCATAATTTTGTTTTTACCTAGGTTGCTATAAGCCAAGAAAATATTTCCCCCCTTGTTTGTCCTAGTTCTGTCAAAAAATGCTGAACTCAAACAGGATGCTTTTGCAGAGATTTTAAAATCCGGAATATGGCCTGCTCTTTTCAGTTCACAGAAAAGTTGACTCAGTTATAGCTGAAATTCCTCACTATTTTATGCATCACTGAAAACAGGGAGAGAGAAAAGTTGCTTTGTAAAACAGACAAGTCTATCCACAAAAAAAAGCTGAATGCAGGAGGCTGCTGTGGGACAATACTTTATAATAAAGGCACTGGATGCCCAGCAGCCCCTTGTGTTTTCAGCTCTGCTCGCAGCCTACCCAGCATGCACCACTATCACTCAGTTGGCTGAGACTAATTTCAGATGAGAGCAGAATAAAGACAGACGTGTGATGCAAATTCTGATATGAGACATTAACATTTCTAGTCAATAATTAAACATTCAAATGAGACAGAAACAAAATGCATAATGCTGTAAGTCAAGGTTTTTCTCCCAAATGCTTGATGATATTCATTTTCAAATCATGCTCATTTACAATGCATAATTTATATATTTATTAAAGCTTGATCTGGGTACATATTTGATTCTGATTGGCTACAATTCCCAAAGTGAGGACGTTATAAATGAATGCACTGGTTCAGCCTGTGTCGTTGGCATCAGGTGGCTGCAGACATTTCAACATTAGAAATAAATTAAATGAAAAAATAAATAAATAAATCTGAATCTCTCATTTACTGACCTGATGTTGCAAACTGTTCGTGTTTCACATCAACAATCTTCTCACATCCTATTCACTGTTCAGCTGCTACTGCAGGCTGCAGCACCGAGTACACAGCTTCATTTGTTCGTGAAAGTCTGGATAATGATTTAAGATATTCCAATTAACAAGCTGGTGTTGTGTTATAATCTGATTCCCTGCAAAAATGACACCCATTTTTTAGCCATTCATCAAAGTAAACCAATTATTCTAACTCCAAGTACATTTAGCTGTGTGTATATTTAATGGAGTCTGGGGCATTTGATTGCAATATTCGTATATTGTTAATGAGAATTTAGATAAGCTTGAAACTTGTTTAAAATATTTTTTTTTTATTATTTGGTAGACTGTATAAAAATAATTATGAAGGTCAGCAAGTGGCATAAATAATTCCTTCCAATACTGTGTGTAAACATACCACATTACCCTAAATTCAACAAATGAGGACATTAGAACTTGAGGGGTTGGGATGGTAGTACAATGTTCCAGGTATTTGTTAAAACATACAGGTATTAGCCAAGGAAGCTGAGTCATGGCTATTTAAGATTTTCACTGCAAAACACCTGAAAATATAAATCAGTAGTCAGTGACCTTTACGCCTCATGAATATGGTCATTATGGTAGAACCCAATCTCATCATCTTCAGTTTTAACCCTGGGTGAAATTTAAGGTGCCTCACTGCACCTAAATCCTGATTTGTAGGGATCGGATCAGGTCAGATCGCACATTACAGCAGATTGTTTCCTTCACAGTCCAGTCAAATCTGTTCCACAAAAAACTTGGACATTTTCCAGCAGCCTGTATCAGAATCATTTTTCCTTGGATCTCATCTCAAAAAACCTTATAAATATTAGCAAATTTCTGCAAGATTTCAATATCACATTGTCAGGAAATGTTCTCATTACTAGGACTGTAATTTGCTGTTAAGTTCTTACCCTGTTTCCCTAAAACACAATTAGACTCAGTGTCCAAGTTAAGATAAAGTTTTACTTTGGAGGAGAGCAGAGAGTGGTTACATCCGGAGCTGCACCCCCCTCAAAGGCAGGGGAGTGCAGAGAAAGATTGCATTCGGAGCAACACGCCCAGAGAGTTGTCTTAGCAGAGAAGGATACCTGTTTCATCTGGTTTCTGCAGTCTGAATATCAACTGTATGCACAATATTTGGATGAAACATTTACCCAAGACAGAGGAAAGGAAATGTCACATGGCAGCAGTATTTTTTCACTCAGTCTCACTGCAATGTAGTTTAATATGACAATTCAGGTTCAACATTTTCTTAACAGACACTGTAATCCAGATTCTTAGTCAGCAATCTGGTGATACCCATGTCCATGATGTTTTACACTTTATCGCCACAGAACTCCCCCAAACTCACCCTCTGCTGCACTTGTTTGTTGTAATTCAAGGTTTTTTCCCAGGTGCTCTAACGCTTGAAAAATATGGCACAGTCACACTTTGTTATGAGCTAGCATGCATGTTAGTCCAGTTTTACCATGTTTGTGTGTGATACAAATATGACAGTCGGGTTCAAAGGAAGGCTGGTCGGATAGCTGCAGATCCCACCCACCCAGGACACGAACTGTTTGTGCTTCTTCTCCCTGGAAAGAGGTACAGGAACATCAAAACCCACTGCAACAGAATAAGACACAGCTTCTTTCCCAGAGCTATGAAATCAATCACCCCATTTCCTCACATGTCCACCCCCACCCACCAGTAAACTGAACATTAAAACTGCAGCAGACTGACACTCAGACTGGACTCCACATTTCGACTCCAGTATGCTGCAAAATGTGCAAAATATTTACGCCGGTCACTTAAAACATTTGTTTTGCACTCGCACTGTTACTTTTTTATTCCTTTTATTCTTATATATATATTTAGAAATATTTTAAGGGTGACTTTTATATTTTATGTGTTTTTACTGTGTGCCTGTGCCTTAAGCCTAGAGATACTGAACAAAATTTTGTTGTGCTTTGTATTATGACAGTAAGGATTCTTGATACTTTGCTGTTGCTGGTCCCATATTATTCTCTTTGGCTTTTTGAGACTCTTGAAATGTTGACTTTTTGTTTTTGTTTTATATTCTAACTTGTTTTATTCATGTATTCATTCATTTGTTTGTTTTATTTAATTGTCTCTTAATGCTTTGATTAGTTTAATTCACTGTGATTTTATTCTGTACAGCACTTTGGTCCACTGTGGTTGGTTTAACGTGCTTTATCAATGAAGTTGGATTGGATTCTGACTTATTTACTCCTCTACCACAGCTTTGCAGTGTTCATGAAATAAATGCAAAATTCTTGATGAAAACTCATGTATAACTGTTGTGAGACAGCAACATATAACAATAATTGCCATCAATTAGAATGGACTTTATAAACAGCTTCATGTTTAAAATGGTAATGCTATGATCACAGACTGAGGAATACTCTAAACAGTACAAATAACAGATATATTTGTATGAACCATTGTATCTGGAAAACAACAAAAAACAAACAGTCAAAAGAACAGAAAATTACAGAAATTGGTGTTGCGACATCAGCAGAACAGCCCACCCTGATGAAGTCCAAGTTAATTGTTATTGTGCAATTATGTCCTATAGTTTCTCTGTAATGTTGCAGGTAATCCTTCCCCATTCTTGCTATCTGTAGTTCAGAGTTGTCCGAATCAAGTCCTAGAGAGACACTTTCATGCAGTTTGAGACATTTCCCGATTCAAATGAAATGGATCTCCATGAGTCTGACAATGACTGAATGATTTTAATGTAGACAAGGAAAAATCTAAAACCTGCATGGCATTGCACCTCCAGGACCAGATTTATTTATTTTCCTATCTTTTTAAAACAATTTCATGCCTTTAAATGCAGCGAGCGTTCCACAGAGTCTTCCTTGTTTCCAGTCCAAGCTGCGTCCTGTTTCTCTCATTTATCCTGTGTGTTTGTCAGCAGTTTCCCCAGGTAATCCAGAGGGATTTCTGACATAACTAGAGGGTACACTTTCAGGACACAGAAAACGGAGGCAGCTTTTACTGGAACCACGCTGCATGTCTGTCTGGGAGGCACTGTCCAAAAACTTATCTCAAGGGATTGGTAAATCTAAGTATTGCTGGTACAAGGACACAAATTGGCAAGTATGTACTGATTTAAAAAGAGATGCTTCCATCTCCAACTAAACATTGCAGAAGATTATTTTAGCTGACAAAATTCACCTCCTGAGCAGAAGCATTCTGTACAAGCATTACAGCATTTTTTAGGCTTAAACCGTCATTTAGGATGGATTATTTACACCTCATTGATGTGTTTTTCACTGAATGCAGCTACATTTCTCTCATGCTGACTCTGAAAAAAAGAGTTTTGTGATGTGCATTTCTGAAAAATACAGCCTACACATGTAGCTGCACATGGATTAATCATGTGAAGTTGCTGGTTTTTATGCAAATATAGAAAATATCAGAGCACTTATTACTTTATATGAAAAGCAGAAATGTTCTTGACAAATGGTAAAAACAGCACTTAAACCAGATACATGGCTGCATCTTGTGTTTCAGTGCTGCTGCTTTAAGATTATTTAGTATTTGTTTAGGTTTTTGTCAGCACTGTTTGTTTTAAGGAGTCATCTGGGGAATTTTATGATTTTGAACACTTTGAGGTTTATTACAGAAGGTTTATTTGAAAAAGAGGGGGGAAAGCCAATGTAGCATTTTTGTCCAGTGACGGCAGCAAGCAGTAAGTGATAAAATAGGGGATTAATGGGGTTATGACAGAGTGGTACGTCTACAGTCAGAAGATAAAGATGCATGCACTGGGCACCTAGGTCTTACAAATTGTGTCACAGCTTGTGCAAGAAGTTCAGGAACCAATGATAATCTGACAGCAAACAAAGGCCAAATGGCAAATATAAATGCACAGGGGCGGATTGGTTGACTGAAAACAGGTTAGAAGATTGTGTTGGTCACGGAACTGCAAAGGTGAAAATGGTGAATGGTATGTGACATGACGTCGGGTCAAATCAAAACAATGCTCAGAGAATTCTGGCTAGCACAAACAAGAGACCCCCGCCAAAACAGAACTCCTCTGGGGAAGGACAAACAAAGACAGCCCCTACACACACACACACACACACACACACACACACACACACACACACACACACACACACGCGCACCTGTCTAAGGTTGTTCCTTTTCCTACTGATTTACCATTTTTGTACTGTGGCAAGACTTTTTATCATGCAGAAAGAGGCCTCTGAAATCAAAAGTGCAACAAAAGTGCATCCTGGTGCCATGTCTTCTCCTGGTAAGTGACAGGCTGCGTTCACTCTGGAGCTCAATTCTGATTTTTTTGCCGATATATGACTCATATTGGATTTTTTAATGACCGTATGAACGGCACAATCCGACTTGTTTTTAAATCCGACCCAGGCCACTTTCATATGTGGTCTTAGATCGTACGAATATTCGATCTTTGTCGAAGTGACCTCAGTCTGAATGGTCATGCCGCTTTTCATCCGCCTTTGACGTCACAGAAGTGAAACAAACATCAGAATTGTGCACCGGTGGAAGCGGAAGCTGCAATATAGGCTAATCATCTTTTAGAGCAAGTTCTGCTTAAAATAAACCTTCAAATATATTTACTGTTTATTGTAAATTAAAATGATGACAAAACAACATGATCACTTTAAATGAACGAATAAAGAAGTAATGCAATGAAGGCAGGGACGGGGGTCTGTTTATTATTACCTCATGTGTTAACGTGCAGCTCGGGTCACAGGTTATATACATTGTCGGGTTGGGTCCAGATTTCACGGGAAATATCCGCGGGTAATGGGTCGGGTTTGGTAATCATCCTCATGGCTTCGGGCGGGTGGTGGTGGTAAAAGTGGACCTGTGTAGGTCTCTGCACAGACAAACTTGGCTGCTGTACCTCTGTAAGTAGCAGCCACTGCTGCACAAAAAGCCATCGTTAGCATGTGTGCTCTCCTTTTTCTCAGTCACCTTCTTTCATTCATCAATTGGGCAGAGTTTTTGTCAGTTCCGAGAGTGCAAGTACTTCCAAATTGATAAACACACATGTGAAGCATCCATATTTACATCTGTAAACACTAAGCAGTGCGTGACATCGTGTTATCATCTGTGCATGTATGCATGTCACTTCAGGGCTGCATGCCCTTCACACTTCAGCGTGAATTATCAACATTAGCATTGAAATGTTAATGTCAATAACCAAGCAAAACAAAAAAATCTGATTTGAGATCTACATTGTGAACGTAGCCGCACATCTGTCCATCCACAGGATATGAAAGAAAACATGACTGAACAGTCCAGCTTGTTTAATGGTTTTGAGCTTTCCTTTTCCCTTTCCCTTTCTATGCCTTTGACTGCAGACCCTGTTCTGTTAGAACCACCATAAATGTTTTCAGCAGCTACAGCAGCCCTTTCAGTTCATCAACAACATGGACTTCATGGCCCCAGGTGTAGCAATGAGCCTTGGCCCGGCTGCTCATTGAGCAGATTTTTCTTTCTTGGATCTATGTTGGTTTGACCTCTGCAGATCAGAAACGCTGCACAAAAGCTTGATTTGTAGAGATGGAAAAAATAAAAGTTTCTCTCTTTTCTGCCATTGGTCAATGCTACAGCTGGCCTGTGTATTATTGTTAATATGGAATACATGCGTAGGGAGACATGGCCTTGAAACATTCCTGCAATGAACATCAGCAGCACATGAGGTGTCGGCATGTATTCCTTTGGAAATGTTCAGGTACCGCTAAAAGTCAGCAATTCTTTCCAAGGAGGATGGGCCCTTCCTGGTTACAGTCTTATTTGGCGAGGCTCCTTCCTTGCATTTGGAAAATGAAAAGTAGAACAATGCTAACAAGTCGGCACAATGATCGGGCCTTCAATTACATCCCACACAGTTAAAACTGTTAAATTGTAGCTGTTAGCTGGCTCCATAACAGCCATGTTTATTCAGAGTTTCTATTTGTTGACCAACAACTCTACAGAGACATCAAACCTACATTCTGCCTGTGAAAATGTCAAAGATACACAGAAGCATGGATGACATTTTCCCCAATGGGGACAATCCTTGTCATCAGAACAGTCTGTTAAAGATATTTCCTTTACTTTAAGAAACACCTGTTAGTATCATTAGCATATTTATTTTACCTTTTTGAAACCTGAGGTCCCCCAACTGGGGAGACTTTGAGAACAGACGGTATCAAACTGTGCCAAAAGGGCAGTTATGTGGACATGACCTAAGCTGTTTTGCTCTAAAAACCTGGAGTTGCCCTTTGCAGAGATCATTTTCACATATTGTACCATGATTTGATGGAGGCTGAATCATTCCAAATGGATCTTCATATTCATCCTAAAAATTTTTTTTACTTATTTATTTTTTGTTATTTTTTTGGGAACCCTTAAAAGTTTCTTCTGTGCCATCTTAATCTATTCTTTACCAGTATCACGTATACTGATATTAACACATCTTAGAAAAATGTCAGAAGTGTCCCCTTTATTATGACTCCAAAAGTATTCAAACAGACCTTGTGGTTGCAGTTATACTAATTTTCAAAGTGGGTGTGTTTTTTATGAGTAAAGGCCTAATAAATAGGCCCAAAGAAGTAATCTGTTTTACAACTGGGACATGTGATGGACATTAACAACACCAGAAGAAACAAATGCTTCCTTAGTTCACCAAATACATGCGGCCAAAGTCTTTTTTTTTAATGTCATTGAACCAGAAAATCAATGACACTAAGCTCTCTCTTTTTTGTCCAGGTGACTTCTTACATAGCCAATTCAGCTATTCTATTTCTTACATTTTCCCCCGTCTATTGGAAAAGTAATTTTTCTGCTTGGTTACAGTCCACATGCAGTGAATTTAAAAGAGGAGAAATTCTAGATTGATAATTCAATATTTGGCCCATATTGAAGCAGATAAGGTCCAGAATACCATTAAAAGAAGTATTTTCCTCTAATATTTAAAAAGAAAAAAACCTTGCACAATCAATAATCAGACTTTATGATTAGATGACAGGCTGTCTGAGGCGGAGATCAGTTAAACAAAGAACTTAAAAAGAACAACACAGATGCTCAGCACAGATTTCTTCATCATGGTTTTGCCACTCAACACACTTCTACATGTGTTGAGAGGAACCATAGCGGAACGCTCAGTAATTAACCTGCACGAGTACTTTACACAAGTTCATTTATGAGAAAGGCTACTAGAGCTCAACCAAACAGATCCGGTTTAATTATGTGCAACTTCATTCAACTCTGCAAAACATAAAGGAAACATCTGCAGCAGACAAAACCCTAACACACTAAATATTGTCAAAATGTAACTGGGACTTATTACACTTTGTAAGGATGACTCGGACTGAGTTTTATCCATCTGCGGACAATGTCTCCAGCAGAGGAGACAAAAGGACACATGCACCTGTGGTTACAGCAGCAACTGCTATCTTGCTAGGTCTCGTCTTGTTGCTGGAATAAACTGATGGATTCTTGCAGTGTGAAACCTGACATGTTTCTTTCTTCATGTTATTATAGAACCCCTTTCTGATGTCCATTGTTAAAAGGTATCAGTCTACTCTTGGCATACAGATTGATCCAAATATTGATAATATTGATACCAACATTGGAATCAACATTCATTGATACTTTAATATAAAGCTTGAAAACTATCAGAATCTTCATCAGTGAGGAGGACAAAGTGGTTTTTGGTGGATTGGGTTCAAAGCTGTGACAAAGCACCCAAAATCAGCTTCTCTTGAGATAATGCTAAATTCAGATTTTTGAAATGGCACCAGTAATAACTTTGTTTCTGGACACCGGATTCTAAAAATGCTAAACCAGACAATTTCAAACAAATGACCCATTTTGGCTGTCAATTAAGTTGTATTGTTTGCTATAATCCTACTGATAATTCATTTTTCTTCAATAAAGAGTGGTTTTACCATCTTAGTGACCTTTGCATTTGATTCCTGGGTTCAAAATCATCAGAGAAGTGATAATTTGATTTTGTATGATATTTTCTGGTTTAGGAATTATGAAAATTAGCGTTTAATTGGTATTTTCATTATTCATGTGGATATAAATTCAAAATGGCTACTAAAAACCCCCACTGGTCATTAGTTGACCTGAGCAACAAGCATAAATCTTAAGTAGACACTTTAAGGGTCCTAAAAAACCTTGTTTAAAAATGTTTGTCTCAGGAACATTGGGACCCCTCCTTCCTACTAGACTATCATAAATAAGATGGATATATGTTTTTTGGTGGATTCGGTTCGCCTCGGTGACAAGGCACTTAGATGACCAAAATCAGCTTCTCTTGTCGAAATGATACCAAATTCAGATTTTTATGGTACGAGTAATAACTTTGTTCATGTGTTTATGTATTAATTCCACAGATATCTTTGAATTAATGCATTGATTCCGTCTGCCCTATTAAAAAGTATCGGTATCAACGATACTAGCCCTACTAGTATCAGATCAATACCAAATCTTACAGTATCGTACACCCCTACCGTCTACTACTACTTCATTGAAGCAAGCCAATGACTCTGTGCCAACAATCGCGGTTATAACTTGAGAAACAAGTTTTCTCCAAAAAAGCACAAACAGGAACTGACTCTAATGATTTTAGTACCAGTATAGGAATAACTGTTAAATAATTATCAATGAAAATTATATTTAAAAGTATTCAAATTAAAACAAATTGCTAGTTCCTGGATGGAAGGGCCTGATTTGTAAATGGGCCTTGACCACTGGGGCCCGCCAATAGCGCCGGGTCTGCTCAGCTCAGAATTTCATCCATTTCATCCTTCCAGAAACTGCACAAATATATCATGTATCATGCTTCAGCACAGGTAAGCTTTTACTATCCTATTAGCTTTCACTTTATATAACAACGGCCCTAAGTTGGATCTCTAGTTCTGGCAGAAAGGATACACTTCTAGGGTTGATTTTGTTCATGTTTCACCATGTCCTTACCATAATTGCTGCACGGCAGTTGTACTGTACTTTAATTTTTGCCTGTTTTTCTACATACTGTGAAACAGAATCACACGAGGAGGGTAGAATCAATTGAGTGTGTTTACAAGTGTTTCCTCTGTTCTCTGAACACTCAAAACACACTGCTTCAAATTCATTGTTCCTGCTTTACTTTTAGTTTTGGGAAATATGTGTAAACAACGGAATAAATCGGAAGTGTCACAAGTCTTTATCCAATTTCCACAAAGGTAAAAGCAAACACAATAGACATAACCTGAGGATGACTGCTTACCTTTCAGACCGAGCTGAGAATTCAATTCAATTTATGGTTGGAACTTATTCCCTGGAACATTTACTACTTAAAAGTATGGCATAAAATATTCATAATGCTTGTTTTAGAGTTAGAAAATGTCTCTCTTCTATTACAGAGGCAATATTTATGCATGAGATCAGCAAGCGGGTTTAACCTGTTACAGTTGGATGCAGCAGTTTGGTTCCATTCATCATCCCAAACAGCTGGATGACACGGCGGTGGATGCCGTTGCGTTGGCGACAGGAGTCACCAAGAGGAATGGTTCATGGTTGCAAACACTTCCTGCGCTCTATTTACTGAGTGACATTTACACAATGTTCTACAAAGGGGTGAGGTGAGGTGAACTGCTGAGATACATCACGCTGCGCCTCAGATGTCACACCGAGCTTCATTATGCGGTGCTCAATGTTTCAGGCACAGCTCTCAGGAATCAATACATAACATTACTTTTTTTCATTTGAATAAAACCTTGGGTAATATTTGTTTTTCATGATACAGCTTGTGATTTTTGGCAGATCAGACTGTAACTTTGCAATGTCACACAGCTGAAGATCATTATTAGTGTAATCCTTGTAAATATGAATCATAGTCTGTTCTAACCAGACACTGGGAAACAGTGAGAACATTATTTCTGCATGAATAAATGGAAAAACATGCAACCTCAATTCCAAAAAAGCTGTAATGTTGTGTAAAATGTAAATAAAAACAGAATGCAATGATTTGCAAATCTCATTAATCCATATTTTTATTCCCATTAGATTATAAACATCAGATGTTGAAACTGTGACCATTTCATAGAAAATATTAGCTCATTTTAAACTACATGGCAGCAACAAATCTCAGAAAAGGTGGAATGGGGTGATGTTTACCACTGTGTAGCATCCCTTCTTGCTAGAGTTTGAAGTGAGAGGCATTGTCCCATTTTTGTCTGATTCTTGCTGCTCATGATGCTACAAAGGTTTTCTATTGATAAAAGCAGGGGCAGTCCTGGCTAGTGCGGTGCTCTGGGTTACTGTCCCGCCTAACTTTATTATCACCGCAGTCTATGGGGTAAAATGAAAGCTTTAGGGCCTTTGTCCACTTCCTGGAAACTACGTGCACATTCTACAAACACAGTCCACACATGTACATATTTATTTTATTTTCACACTGTGGTACAGTGAAGTTCCTCATGATCATTCCCAGAAAAAGTACTTCCACTGCACTTAATTGGAATCTTTTAATTGTATGTGTTAAATTACAATTGTGTTCTCCAAAAGAAAATCAAGAAAAGATGTATGATCCAAATCCAGGGATGTCTTCTTGATCATCACAACCAGGAGTGTTTTCCACTTAATTGCATATCTCTGAAACATTGATGTTGAAATGCCTGCCATCTTACTTCACAGTGCCAAACTCAGCTTCTGACTGAATTTGTTGCTTTTATGACCCCAGGTCATCATTGCAAATGAGAATTAGTTCTCAATTGACCTATCTGGTTAAATAAAGGTTTGCCTATATTGTGTTGGAACTGGAAGTTTGTGGCTGTTGTAATTGCAGCTGGCCACTAGATGGCACTGGTATGTTGTGTCGTTGAGGATTTGAAGCTTCAAATCTTTTTTCGATACAACTGGGAAGAAGCCTCGAAAGCTTCACAAAGCTTCATCTGCCCATCTCTACAATCCAGCAAGTCTCAGCCTGGAAAACTGGTCACACATATCACCTCTTTTTACTACCTATAAACACAATTCGAACACACCTGTTCTTATTAGCCTATACCATTTCCCTAAAATCATTACACCCAGTAACCTTGTCTTACACAAACATTAATAAACTAATCAAACTCCTAAACAAACCCAATTACCTAAAAAGAATACCAGAATACAATACTTCAATGTAAGTCACACATACAAATAAATGAACTACAAAAAAGGAAAATCCCCCACTTGGTTTTTCCCAATTATCTAATCTGTGAAATCACCCACAGCTGAAGATAGGAACTGCTGGGTTGGGCACTCCCCAAACACCTACCTACAAGGTGGGTCCGAACAAAGAAGATATTAAATATCAACAGAATTGACAACTGCTACACAATACCAACACAAACAACCTGATGGTAACAGAAATGGCAAAGTAAAGTTAAATGTACACATAATGAAAGGAACAAGTGGTGAACACTTAACAATCTAACACATTCTGTCACAATCCAACTGAATTAAAATAGCTACCATAGACATTTTATTGAACATTCACAATTAACAATACAAAAGTTAACAGAACAACTCACTCTGAGTTATTTAAAAGGACTTCAATTTAATAAAATATCTGGACTGATGTGAGATGAACTTATGTCACAAACATATCGGATAAGATAACTGTCAAAAAGGCGTGTGAATGATTTTAAGATTTGTATTTGTATTTTTATGATAATAAAAG
>JBBBVU010000021.1:3407616-3426358 GCA_037177055.1 Atherinosoma microstoma | reverse complement strand
CAGAGATCAGGTTCAAGGAGTAAATATACAAGATATTTGCCTTGTGGGTTTTTTATACCGTATTTAACCAGCTTCAGTTCAGGCGTAATGAAAGTGCATCACAGGAGGGAAAGTCGATGAGTCACCAGCAGGAATCACTTCTCACAAGGTTGAAACTTTACATAATTTAACAAGAAATAAAAGAGTGAGGTTGACAGAAAACTCTTACATGAAGAGAAAATGCCCCAGAAAATGGATTTAAATGTATTAAAATCCTACCAATACATTAATGACATGGTAATCTCTTTAAATGGGCTCTCATATCAAGTGACTAATACTTGACTTGGACAGTTATGGAGATTTTCAGAAACTTCTACTCAACATTTTCCTATAAGTTGACAACTATGATTTTAGTTAATGGGCAGATTTCTGTGTACAGCACTTGAGTCCAAGGCCAATTTTTCCAAGAGTAAAATATTGTGTTGTATTGTATCAAATTTAACACAATATTATCAGTAATCTATTGTTATGGATTACAAAACCCATAGGTTTTAAGAAGACAAATAACCTTCATCTAAATTTCCACGCAGTCTAACTTAATGCACATTTGTATGCATCACCTGGAACATAGCAGAGGCCATGTTGTGTTTTTCTGGGGTTTTCATTCACTTTTGGTGCATTTTTTATTCAAATTAAATGTCTGCAGTAACACAGCCCGAGTTGAAACCAAAAGAAGGTATTCTTGTCTGACAGAGGACGCTGTTGTAAAATTGCCATCTCACCTCTCATCTCTGACATTAACTGCTTTCCAATAACTTCATGGCAACTGAACACACCAGCTTTATGTCTGAATGAGTGCCCTGTTGCTTTTCCAGGGGAAAAAAATAAGAAAAAAACAAAGCTGTGAAGGCAATCTTAACTAAATCAGACATAGTAGTAACATAAGTCTGAACTGCACACATGCACAGGGCTTAATTTGGCATATGATCCCCTTTTCAGAGGAATAAAACAGATCAGGTTATCAAATAAGCAACAGAAGTATCCAAACTTTCCACCCATGTGGTTTTACTTACCATATTTGGCCTATAGCAAAGTGTTTTTGGTAGTGTCTGAAAAAACACATTAAAAATAAATACCTAAATATCTATCATTTTGTGAAAATGACAAATGGTTTTGTTTTCCCTGTTATGTAGAATCTGAAAATGCACCTATCCAGAGCACAATGGGCCTAAAAAGATAAAAGGGGCAGCATGTAATTATTGACAAAAGTGAGTAAATCTGTTGTAGCAGACCTCCAAATTCTCTTTAAAACTGTGGAACATAAACACACATCAATCAAAAACACCAACTCAGACCTACCCATTAGCTATAGAACATGGACATCTGAATACTTGTGACAGCATCTCTCATTACTGCTTCTGTAAAAGTAAGAGGACATAGTTGCATTATAATTCCCTCATATTGACAGATTATGAATATTTCAGAATTGAATTTGCATTATTAGTTAAAGAATATGCAACACCCTCATGAAAAACCTCCATAAATGATGGTAAATGTAATAATGCAGAGATGTGATTGCATTTTCTATCCATCCAGGGGAGCATTTTTTAGCAGCCTGACATATTATAACACCATCCAGAAGGTATCACTTAATTGCGTGTTACAGGAAGAGTGAAAAGATAGCAATTGTGAGGCAAGACTAAATAATGTCTGGCAGGCTCACATTTCAAACTTATCTCTGGCAAAACAACTTTGTCGCCAATTTTCCCTCCCGTGTTATTAATATTGTGGTTATTAATGCAGCATTCTGGGAGTAAAGAATCCCCATGAACATGGTGATGAGGCCTCACAGGCTGATGATAGATAAGGTTTGCTTTCAGAGAGCTTTTTGTAATGGACACCCACTTTTAATGGGAATATGAGAGTCCCCCTCCCTTCTTCCCCCCTTATGCAAACTTTCTGTCATGACCTCCAACGTAGTCTGCACTGAAAACAGACTGCAGCCGGCCGTGTTTAGGCATAAAAGATGGATAGATGCACTGCAGGGCTACTGGTGTGCAAAAACTGCATTAAAATAACTGACATCTAGAATACTTTACAGGGTTATTGGCCTGCCAAATAAAACTTTGGTTACAGATTTTGGAATAAAACACTGACTGTGAAGGTCGGAGATGAAAGAGAAGAAAGATATTTTTTATGAGAGATCCCAGCAGGCAGCACAAGTTTAAAAATGATAATCAACAAATCTGCTCTTTTTTCTGAACACATGAAACATCTGCTGTTAACAAAGTATGTATTTCTGTTTGCAAGATATCAAACACCAGATTTCACCCAAACAGCATGTGGTGGCAAAAGTGCACCAGTGGTGTAAAAATGGATTACCTTGCCCCAAAATAAAGCTTACTACCGTTGAGTCTTTGCTACCACAATGATGATTTTTCGTCACCTAATAAAGTATTTACAGTAAATACTTTATATATTACAATAAATCAAAGATAGCTGTGTTTTGTGCTCACAATCCAAATTTTAAGAAAATGATTGGAGTAGAGAATAATAAACCCTTCTTCATTAAACTTATCAGGACACAAAAATTTGCCATTTTTGCACTAATCACTCAAAAATACTTTGCTTAACCATGAATAATAATGAAACTATAATCCTTTGAATTATTTGATATGAGGTTTTTGCCTGCATTTGACCGAGAGTAGGTTTTAAATAAATAAATAAGTAAACAAATAAAGATAAAATTTGTTAAACGGCTGCAAAAAATCAAATCTTATTTCAGAATATTTTATGCAGATCGGACGACCTGTACCATGAGCTTATGTTTCGCTTATGTTTCATACATAACATAAAATTATATTCTAATTAGTGATTAATTTAGTTAACAAATTAATACTATTTTCATGCAGCCATCACAATGTAAAAATATAAAAAGATTTCTTTAAAGTACCTTTTTTCCCAAGTTGTTTACTTCTGATCAAAAGAACCTTAAACCACTTAAAAACCATATCAAAAAAGAAAGTGTGTCAGTTTTCCTGCTTCCTAAAATCCTGCTGCTTCCACACTCCCTCCGTTTGTTTATATCTTGCATCGCATGACAGTGCAAAGCCTGATAAGAGCTCTTCCTCTGTTTGACATCAGCGGTCATGTTCCTCTAACGCTTTCATCACGTGCATATCGCTGTCTTATCATGCCGCACTTGCCCCATGTGGAGATTATATTTACTCTGTGCTGCCGTAAGCACCTTTCCTGACAGATTATATGAATTAAGGCCTTATTATGGGATCTGGCCAGGAGCTGCATGTACAGGTGATTTGTAATAAGGACAGCGTTGAGGTGAGTCAGCAGCACCTGGCCCGATTACAGCAGCTGGACCTCAGGAGGAAAACCCTCGGCTCATCTGCGGTAAGCAAAGACAGGAAGATGAAAAGGACACTCCATTACAACCGTGTGCTTTGTAGGGGGGCGTAGTAAGGCAGCCCTTTCAACTCAGGATTTTTTTTTTTTTTAATTATGGAATCCATGAAGTGTGACTTGATGATGCAAGAAAAGAAAACACAGAGGAGTCAGTTTGGTTCATAGGAATAAATCAATGTTTTATATTCTTCTGTAGCAAAATGTTTTCACACTGAAACAGTTCTTTTAATTTTTTTGTTGGTTTATTTTTTTTACCTAGAACCTTAGGTGAGAATCATGTCTATGTCGAGTCAAGTACACATTTAAAATTTAAAGTGTTAGTTAGCAGAGTGGAGGGGGATGTTACATTATGTGACAAGCAGAGAGATTAAAGGGTCATTTCACACAAAACATTCAATCATCATTTTCTCACTTTCCTCTGGTGGAATGTGGAAAAACCTTGTTTGCCCAGGTTTTTAAATGCATGGCTTTTAATTTGAATGAAAATGGAATGAAAAATACTGTATCAAGCCCCAAAGAGAAATAGCCAAAATGAAAAATAAACCCTTATGTGTTTTATTTCAATGTAATTCTTATGAATTTTTCGATGGGAAATAATTTAATCCAATCCAATTGAGAAATCCATATGGTAAAAACTTCAGTCTACAATTTTCTAAAGATCTCTCTGAATTAAGAGAAGAAAAGTAAAAATCATACCATTAGTCAAGATCAGTTGAATTTCTATTCACTAACTTAAAAAGTTGGGATACAAGGGTATCATTTCCAGTTTTATTTCCTTGTAAGAAATGCTTATTTGTTGCCACCCAGTTAAATGGATCAGTTTTATTGATAGTAAGACAAAAATTCCACATGAATATTAGAAAATTGCTTTTTTGTTCAAGTGTGCAATTAAAGTTTTGTGCAACAGCCTGCTATGGTATTAAAAAAAAGCACTGTGGCATAATCCTTTGGCAAAAAAGAAGTTACATTTTTTGTGGGGGTAAATTATTGAGTTATTGACTTTGTTCTGGGATTTCTATGTTCTAACAACAACAACAAAGCAAACCCTTTATCTTGTGTCTTAAAACTGTTGATGCAATCCACATGTCACATCAGGCTTTAAAAGGTAAATGTATTCAAATGTTGCATCACACTATAACAGTATAAGGACAAATAGATGTCAGAAAGACAAAAGCGTCAATACTTTGTTGCACTTAAACAACTTATACAGTTCTGACATATATCTATTTTCTTTAAAAAAAAAAGAAAGAAAAAAGAGCAAACTTCACCAAAAACATCAAACTAAGCTTTATTGCTGGGGATTTGTTTTAAGCTGCAAAAATGTTTCGATAAACTCAATCCAAGTACTGGATTGAGTTTAAATCTGCAGATACTTAAACGCCTCAGATTAGTGTCAGGGAAGAAAATAAACTTGACATCCCTGGTCTTTGACCTGTTAATAAATCAAATATTGTAGAAACAGAACTGGATCAGGGTCTAATTTCTAGATTTCTCCAAACCTGCAATGACTGTTCTGCATCCACATAAGGTGAAAGCAATTTTACATCTGTATTAAGTCCTAAGAAAAGTTAGCTGATGATGGAACTGTCACTTCTCTAAATGCTGGGTAGCAATCCAAGAAAAATATCACATCTTGTTCCGAAGAACTGACTCATCTGTTCATTCATGCTTTAACACTGACTGTTGTGCAACACTTAAAATGCAGTTAGCTTGAGTTTGGGACGGTCATAATGATTAATATCTTATCTGATGTGTTTGTTTCACTGGTTACATCAGGCTGTTTGCAAGATGAGGCTGTAAATATGAGAAAAATAATCACTCAATGAATAGATTTAATTAAAAAAACTGATTTGTAACAAGCAATATTTTAACATATGACTCAGTTAATCTTATGTAGAATTGGTTGAAAACTAATTTATGTTAAATGAGGCTTTGGATCCAAAAAAGAAAAACTTGCCCACCAGAGGTTGTTGAGAAAACATGTATTTCAGTGATGTGAGCGATTCAACCCTTTAATTTCTCTTCTACTCCCCACTTGCTGAACCATGTAAAATCCCACTTCAGTGAGCCAACTAACACTGACCATGTTGGTACACCACAGTAAAGCACCTTCTCACTGTTTGCTTCACATGAAAATAAAATTACTACTTCACAATCCCCCCCACCCCCCCCACCCCAATCCCATTTACATTCTCACCCAGTTATTGTACAAAAAATATGCCAATATACAGAACGGTACACCTACTGTAGGAGGAAAACAAATGTTTAAAAAAAAGTGACTACACCACATTTTGAAACATGGTTCAGTCCAACAGAATATCAAGAAAGGCATTAAAATGCAGTTGATCGTAGGCAGTGATCTGAAAAGTGACTAATTCAAAGTATCTTACTGCAATGTACAGCTCTGTATGAAGGAATGACAGATGAATTGTTCCACTTGTAAAGCAAGTCAAATAAAAAACAAATAAACAAAAAGGTAATGTATCATGCAATCTGGTGAAACAGATTTCCAGATTTTCATCTTATTGGCTCTTAACAGATTATTTCCCTCCTTGTTTTCTCTGTGGAATATCCTCGTATAAGCAGCACAATGACCTTTATCCAGCTGATAAATGACAAATTTCTCCATTTAACCTGGCTAAATGAGTAATTATGGAACTCTCTTGTTTGTGTAGCCTGAAGAGAATCACAGCCTGGTGATACATCATACTGTTGGCTGCTTTGGGCAAATGATTAAGTGGGCTCGATGAATTTCAAACATCATTCTCGTCTGGCTACTGTAATTTGTACCAATAGCATCTGAAACAGCACCCCAAGGCAAACACTGTTTACATCAATGGCCTTTAAGCCAACAGGGAGTGCTGCCACCAGCACCAACCATTTGGGAGAAAAATACTGGCTCAACTGCTTGGAGGCCAATTAGTTCTCCAAGAACAAGCAAAGAACTTTGTGTCTAGATCCATTTCTGATCCACCTTGAGCATGGGTTCAGTTTCATTTTACTCCCACATATGAAGAACCTCATTTCATATATAACCTGAGGTAGAAATACAAGACTGGCTTTCTGTAGTTCAGTGTTACTAATATCTAGGGCATAAATTATGTTGTCAGTTTGCCTGAAAGTGGATGAAATGGCTGCGTGAGAGATGGTAGCTTCTGCATGACAACTACAACCTCATTACTGAGCTTTGTCTCTGTCCTCTGATGAATAACCCAAAATAATAAATAGTAAAATTGATAGAAAAAATTGATGAAAATAAAAATGACTCTGTTTTAATCTTCTACTGTGATAGCTTCTCTGGTCTCTCTCTCTTGTTGCAGTGGTCCCATATCTCACGAAAGGTCCACAACATTGTGATCCAGTTCACCACGGTCAAAACAAATCCTTTTGGTACTCAGGTCCTTTGACAGAGATGCACAAAATCCATACAGAATTTCTCCTCTTTCTTTTTGACCGTGGATCGGGGGTTATTCCATGGGCAACGTCTCCATTTGTTTGAAAACATAGCATTATTCAAATAAAGTCAACACTGTTGGAAAGTTTCAGTGACGGCCAGTTATCTTTAGATTTCTGTCTTTTCTTACATCTTTTCAACAGTATTCACATGGTTGAACTTCATGCAGTACCCGAAGACGGCTCCCTTTGGAATCCCCTCCCTCTCAGTTTCTTTAGTGTCTGACTTGATTTATTGTTTGGCCATGGACTGCACAATTCTTCTGTTCTCAAACTGTGCTCTCCATCACCCACTCAGAGCTTTCAAAGGAGGGCTTCTCATCTCCACTGTCCTCATATTGAAGCAGCATGCCATTAACAGACAGACTGCGCTTAGTCCAGATGTTACTGATCCTGCGCGGCTGGCTGCTGCGGCACTGTTCCGCCCCTACGTGACCCATATCAAACGAGTGGCTCCTCTTGGGCTTTCCCTCCTGGGGAAACCCTAGAATACGTCCAAGCATGGTTGTGGACTCAGCCCTCCCGAGAAGGGGTTCTTTATCAGATAGTGGCACCACAGCCACTGTGGTCTTAGCATTGGGAATCGTGGAGGAGCAGGAAGCCCCTTGGTCCTTTGCCATCCCTCGCAGCTCCAGTGCGGTGAAGGCCCCTAGCAGGTGGTCCAGGTTTTGCCGCGCTTTGGTGCCGTGCCCATGCCTCCTGAACTTGCTACTGGGTAGAGTGTTGCTTTCGCTACCCTGTACACTGTAGCGGTCGCCGGGCCCTCTTCCCATTTGGCTGTCTAATGAGTTAGAGGAGGAAGATGATGAAGAGAGACTACTTTGGAGGGATCCACACTTGAACTCTACCATTTCCTCACGCATGACAACAACTGTGGACTTGACTTGAGGCGGGGCACCATTGAACCTGTTTACTCCTCCATTGGTCTGTGAGTAAGTGTTACTTACTGTGGGTAATTTACTAGTCTGGATCCCACTGGTCACCTTATAGCGGACCATGAGGATGATGATAAACACCAGCAGTGTGGCCACAATGATGCCACCAATCACCAGAATCATGGTGCCACCCATGAAGCCACTGTGAAGAGACTGACACTGTGGGTAGTCCTCCCTGGTGATGAACTGGACACAGCCGACGATGTTGGTGGCAGTGAGTGTGGTGGCGGTGTCGTCCCAGATGGCCAAGACACACAGGTCATACTGCATCCCTGGGACGAGGTTTGTGACTACGAAGGCTCTGTTAATCATGGGAATCATTCTGCAAACAGAGACAGAAAAACATATTACAGATCTTTTGCCATGTGATATCAAGACAAAGCCAACTGAAAGCAGAATTGTATGAGTATGATATGCTGGAGAAAATGAAAGAAATAGCCAAAAATAACCACGCTAAGTAGCTATTTATATGCAGAGAGTAATGCAGAAAGATGACTTCATTGCTTCCTGTAAATCCCATTTGATATGCATGAAGAAAACAGTAATGAGATAAGCACTGAATGGCCACTTTTCGAATATTGTTTTGGAAAATGTAATTTCTTGTACATTCCATTTAACATGCATTAAAGGAGTTTCGAGCCAATCTTGTAATTCCAGATGTTTAAATGCAAGTAATTAACTCAGTCTCCGAGGTTCTGACTGAAGCTCAAAGTCAAAGCTACTTGAAACTGGGCTCCCAAATAGGTATTCTTTATCAATGGGGCAGTTATTAAAGAGGAACCCACATTTTTATTATGAAGACAGTTGACAAAAGCTTTCATCCAGCAAACTCAGCCATTTGCTATGCAGACTGTAGGGACATCTAATTAGTCATTCTTTTATTTCTATTGATAGAAAAATGATTTAACACTGTGTTCATGACTTGACAAATATAACATTCTATTCAGAAAACCATGCAGGTGTTGAGGGAGTTTTCTGGATTTACAGCTTGTGTGTGTCTTCTTCATTATTCCAAAACCTCAAAGAGATTGTAAATCTGCTTGTTTTGAGAGAGTAAAACCAATATTGTTGCCTTTGTTGTCATATCAAACTAGCGCTCTGTTAAGTGTATTTAACTCTACTGATCAGGTCTTATCCCATCGTTGGGATTTAAGTATATCTGCACGAATGCTGTATGCAAAAGTTCATGTCCCCACCTACACCAATAAAACCCCTACATTCATCCAAGGGGTTGGAAGGAAGTTGGAGTGGAAGATTGGTAGCATTTTCAACATTCAAATCAACATGTGCCTTTTAAATTGTGATACTTCTGACTTTTCACTTGGATTTATGCTTATTCAACCAATGGCTGCTGCACCCACTGTCTCCCGAGGGAACCTTAAAAATTGTGATTTTAAAGTTTTCAGCTATAAGGCATGGCACACCTGTTTCTAGAAACCTTTTCAGTTTCCATCCAGACTTGCATGAATGCTGTGCAAAGATCTTGTACTGATGATAGTAGAATCGCTATGTTAAGTCTTCTCCAGCACATCCCAAAAGTTCTAAATGGGGTTAAACTCTGTGGTGGCCAAACCATGTGTGAAAATGATGTTTTATGCTCCACGAACCATCCTTAATCTGAACCTAATGAATCTTGGCACGTTCATGTTGGAATATGACTGGGCCATCAGGAGAAAAAAATGTATCGATAAAAAAGAAAAAAAAAAGGTCCTTCAGTATATTTATGAGTGCTGCACTTCATCTGCTACTCTTTCACCTTCCTGCTCCCATCGATTTTGAAAAAAAAAAACTGGGCTCATCGCAAATCATACTTTTCTGCTGCTGAAGAGTCCAACATTTTTTTAATTAGCCTTACTAGCAAGTGCAGATTCAACTTAAAACTAAAATAAAGATTTTTATTTTCAAGAGGGACTTTATACATATAAAGCTCTACTTGACAAAGTAAATTTGCTCGGCACAAAACAGCAGCCAGACGACCTAATCTAAGCAATGCTGCATATTTCATCATGCATTTATTTTTCTGAAAAGATGTGATTAAAATAACCCATACTGACTCAAACAGTGTTGAAACCAAAATAATAATCATGAGACACTATACCAAAAAAGCAAAATTCAGAGAAATAAATTCTGGTCTCAGAATTCTGAGGATCAAAGTCTGACAACTTATTTTACAGCAACTCCTCCTGATGTGAACTGTGCCGCATACAAATGAGGCAGCATTTGTCAGTGTCTGACTGGTGCATCAGTCCCCATGGCAGTGGAACCACAGGACACCTTGTGTGTATCTGAAAGACTTCAACAGCTTTTTCAAAGCAGCACTATTCAAAGGCATAATAATGAAAACCAGTTTGTACTCCATAGAATGAAACTGGTCCTTTTCTTCAGTAAAATACTTGACATTAGTCATTCAAGACCCATGGTCTTGTACCCCAGGGGGTTCATCTGCAGCAGCAGCAGGGTTCATTATTGTGGAGGAACTCAACTAATTAAAATGCTATTATAAAACATGTCCATATATTCCATTTCAGTAAGAAAATACATCCTGGCTTCAAATAAAGAAAGAGTGATGAAAAACTATCGATCAAGCAGAGGCTGAAACAGAAATCTAGAAGCAACATAATTTGCTGAAGTGTTCGGCTTGTACCTCATGAAAGACACAACACAACCCAATATAAACCCCAGTTTAAACAAACAATTCACTTGTTATCAAAAAGCACACATTTCACAATATCTCCCAAATATATGACTTAAAAACAGTCCTATTTTCAGATTCAGCCAGAGCTCATATGGCACATGCAACAGAAGAGTAAGGAGGAGAAACTGTAGGAAACATGTTCAATGGTCTGGTACCACAAGCAGGCAATTAATGTATAGAGTAAAACTTGGGTTCTTGCCTATTACAACATGTATAATGGGGACCCAGAGAGCTCAGCTCATTTTGAGCATTATCTTCTAACTAATATATACAAACATTTATGGAAAAAAACTAATTGCATTAATAGGTTATGCTTTGGAAAATCAATGTTATTACATGTGCAGCACAAAAACAACAAATGGCACTGCTGTTTACTACATTAGCAGAAACGAGCCCTTAAAGACTCAGCCACACTGTTGTGGTTATCTATAAATAGATTCCTCGATCATCCATCCATTGTTGGCTTGAGGTTTTCCTGCAGAACATGTATCCAAAGCTTTGATCCCTCTGAAGCGCCTCCACCACATAGCCCAGACACCAGTGGGGCTGCAATTCATTATTCATCTTTAATTGCCTTTTTCCTTCACCAGGAAGAGGCTGTGCTTCCTCACGTGTCCGAGGGAACTCATGCAGTCGCTCTGCTGCCCCACGTGGCTCTGATTGATTTTTAATCATGCTGTTTCTTGAGTGCAGGCAGTGGGACACAGAGTCAGCCAGCTAGAGGCACGCTGTAGGTGAGCATGTTCAAGCAGTGAAATCATATTGGCATCATTTCAGAAGACAGCAGTTAGCTTGTCTTTGCAGGTCATGTTTTGATTCCAGAAACCTATTATCTTGTGGCATGGGCATTTTCTGCTGCATGAACCGAATACCATGTGCAGTTGTGATAATGTAAGAAACATTTCAAATCATCATTTACTGATTGCAAGCAGAATGGGAAAGTTGGTGCAAATAACTTTCCAGTCACCAGCCCAGCATGAAAAAAAAAAAAGGTTGAACAGAAAATTACCATCAAAACTACCATAATAATATACAACTTCTCTTTGGGTCTATATGAAGGAGTCAATGTTTATGTCTGTCTGATCTAAAGTGCCCTTTAAAAGTATTGTTAAGCCTTTAGGCTGTTTGATAGCAACCTCATAAAGCCTGAGGGTCCTTTTGAAAGCAGAATTATTAATATCCTCTGAAAAATTTACTGTATTTTTCAGGTTCTAAAGAAATAGTATATAGACTATTTGAGAAAATAAACCACTGGCTTATTGACTTTGCCTTTAAAGTCTGAGTAAAGCAAATTCATGGATTTGAATGGAAACAAGTGATATACTTTTAAATTATTTATAATTTTGTTTAGAGATTACAAAAGTTTAAAAAAAAAATCTAATTAAATAATTTGTGTCGCTTAAAACATGTTAAAATGCCAAGAACAGTTTTTTCCCCCCCTAAATTGTGCAGTTGGGGCTATAAACTGTTTTTCTGTTCTTGATTGTTAGAGCAGGTCTGAAATCACAAATTCATGATTGCATGATTTTACATATTAGGTCTGCAAACGCAACCCCACTCATATGTGAACGTTGTAAATAGACCTACATTAGCATTACCCTCAGACAAATAATTAGCTTCTCCTTTCATCATGGACATGCATCTTCCCTGGAAGCCAGAATGTGTAGTTTTATTTTTTGTATTTTTTCTTTGCCAATGATTGTGGGCATTATTTTTGAGTTGGAAACTCTAATGACAAAATTATCCCCATCTCCCCATTTTAAAGAATCCTTTAAGAAATTCCTGGATCCAGGTGGTGATCTGGATCACCCCCAAAATCAATTCACTTTTTCCAGAGAATATAATCAAAATCTATCGATAACTTTTTGAATTATGTTGTAAAAAGACAGACAGACCGACCAATGCCGCCTTGGCAGAGGTAATAAGAAAAATAAAAGTTGGATCAATTTAGTGAAAAGTGAGGCTGAAATGGGGTGCAACAGTAGACCTGACAACACACCAGCAGAGTATATCAGGAGTTCTGTGGAAAACAAAGTTTCAGAACTAACTACGATTTATTTATTTTTTCAGTTTAAGTGACAAAAAGCTTGGAATTCCCCACTAATACCTGCTTCTTTGTTCACCTGGTACTTTTGAAATATATTTTTTTCATTAATCTTGGGATTAATGGAAACATAGCAGACCTGCCATCCAGTGACAGGAAAGTTACACCCTAGATAGGGCACCGGTCCATCACATAGCCATTTTCTCGTGATTTAAGCCCTAATTTTATCTACTTGATAACTCTTAATTATTCATGTTTGGCTGGGTGGTTAAAATGACTTGACTGTGATGTGACAAACTCAAACCAGATTTTTTGGGGGTTTACTCAGAACTTAAGGTCAAATAATAGTAAACTGGTCATGTGTCTTTAAAGTTATGGAAAATCAAATGCAATGTGAGCATCGAGTGAGGGTTGCTACGGAAGGGAGTAGCATTCATGCATCCTGTTGCCTATTCCAGTTTCCCCCTTGGCCCTACCCCCAGTTTTTCAGATGCAAGATATTCTTTTTCTTTTGTGTATCAATAAGAAACGATCATGTTGTCATTCAGTCAGGATGTTGAGGGGAAAATTGTATGGCTCAATGACCGCCACTCCTTGATCCCCAATAGAAAAGGGGTGATTACACCTAACTGCAAGAATGAATGAAAAATAGAGGATGAGTGCTGAGGGAGGACATTGGGATTGGGTCTTAATAGATTCCATTTGATGTCCTTTAATATTTTTAATTGGTCAGTGTTGTTTAAAGTCTCCTTTCTAGAGCTAGTGTTTGGTTAGGTTCTTTCAGGGTGCTGTAGTATGTTGCAATGTCACCATTTTTTTTATCCGAATTGCTCTTTGAGGTTATGAAAACAGAATCTTATTTATTTTCAACTAAGTAACTAAGAACATAATCATGAATGCCATATTCAACTTTCCTGACAGATAACCCTAAATTTGACACCTTTGAACTTCGAGGAAGGAAAAAGCTTTTAGACATGTGACCCAAACTGGCATTCACAACAAATAAATGTTGTAGTTATTGTTAGTAATGAATTGAGTTGAAGCAGCATCAGGAGTGCCATTAAATTGATGATTTTTCAGGGAAGCAATTTTGCTGCTTTGAGTGGTTTCTAGCAAATGTGAATGTGGATGAGTCATCCAATATTTCTGTCACCAAGCAGAAAAGAAACATTCGGAAAATTCATATCGTTCTCCCCATTCTGGCATGGAAAACTGGCACAGAGTGTGCATGCAAGAAAATCAGATAAACTGATTGAGTTTGCAGGGATGTGAGTGCCGTCAACAGTGTTTGGACACAGTGATATTTTTCTTCATTTGCTGCGTCTAGTCATAATCTCAGATTACAGTTCATATCCTGTCTTTTCCCTTTCAATATTCTGTCTATTACTTTGAATCGCAAAGCTCTTGTGGTGCCAAGGTGATAGGTTAGAACTATTGTGGAGAATAAATTATCAGATAAGGTAAAAAACACATCAGTGAGTGAATGATAAAAAGAGACTACTAATTTGCAACTGTAGTGATTACAAGTGTATGAACTCTAAAAAATAAGAAGAGAATCTTGTTGTTGGTCCAAAGCACCCCAACTGATTTAGTGGTAAACATCAAGGCTGCTTCCTATATTTCCAAGCAATTATGTCTGTTGAATGTTGCTGCATTCACTGTCTCATTTGAAAAAGGAAATTGATTTCACAGAGCCTAAAGATCTCCAGCTGCAGTCGCCAAGCTCACACTTCTATGGACTTGAGCAGCTTAATCGGGATACATTAAAATGAGGTCTATAATCCTTTTTCTTCTTGGATTTCTAATTAATGGTTCAGGGCAAGGATTTCTCTTTCATAACATAAAATGTGGAAGTAGCATCTCCACCAATTGTCAGTTTAAAGGGAAATTTAAAAAAAAAATCTCAAGAAGGATTAAGGAAGATGAGCGTTGATCTTCAACACTTCAGAAAAAATGAATGTCTCAAGCATTCATCCTCCAAACAATTAGCAATTGACTAATAAAAATGAGCTCCAAGTATTCTGAACTACAAGATTATACCTCAGGATTAATCAGCCACTGTGAACAGAAAGGTCTCAGCTCGTAATTTTAGGCAATTTAAATCCATTAATCATTCTTACCTGTAAATGAGGACTTCATCATCAGAGCAGTTGTACTGAAGCTGGAACATTTTGACCTTCGGAGTTGATTTGCTAACACTCCACTTGACTAGAGCAGAGACGGCAGTCACTTCTGATACAGAAACCACCTTCTCTGGAAGAGGCTTTGGCTCCCCTTTACTGATCTTGGTAGAGCTAGTGATGTCTGAAAGTCCTGACTTGGTCTGTGTGGTACGATTTGTACCATTAGTCAGGTGGGGGAGTTGAATGATTGATAGCTCAATGGAGGCTGTAGATTCCCCTGCAGCATTAGCAGCTATGCAAGTAAAGATGCCATAGTCCTTGGATGTGGTGATTGCTATGTCCAGGGTGCCATTTTCATATACAGTGGCTCGGGAGGAGTTGCTGATCAAACGGTCATCGGGAGCAACCCAATGCACAGTTGGCATCGGATCTCCAACAGCTTTACAGCGCAAGCTAGCTGTTTGGCCCTCCAGCACCAGCAATTTGTGTGTGTGCTGAGTGATAAGAGGGGGCTCACAGACAAACTCTTCCTCACGAACAGACCAAAAGTAGCGCCCTTTTAGACTGGTAGGAGAAGCACAAGTTTCCATATCATCATCACGGTCCAGCCTTCGAAGCCAGAGCACCTCACAGTTGCAGTGCAATGGGTTCCCACCAAGGCTTAGAGAAAGTGGAGGTGCATAAGGAGTGCTCATCACCATACTGCTCTGGGAGCGGGCAAAGATGGGGTCTGGAGGGAGCTTCTGGAGACGATTGGAGGTCAGATCCAAGCGAGCTAGTTTATCCAAGTCTGTAAAAGTCCCCTCTGCTATGAAGGAGATGAGGTTATGGTCCAGACTCATCTGATGGAGGTTGACCATCTTTCGGATGGCTTCCCAAGGCACACTGCGCAAGTTGTTATATGACAAATCAAGATCCTCCAGTGTGAGTAACAAGTCATCAAAGGCTGAATTCGAGATTAAATTTAGCTGATTGTTATTGAGGATCAGGTGCTGCAGATTGATCAGTCCTCTGAGGTCATCTGGTCCCAGTTCGGTCAACCGGTTACTGTCCAGGTGCAAAGATCTCAAGGTCTCCAGGTCGATGAAAGAGAAAGGCTGGATGGCGCTGATTGTATTGCGGGACAAAGTGAGATCCACCAGACCTGTCATGTTGGCAAAGTCCTGAGTGGTGACCTTGAGGATGAAGTTGCCACCCAGCCGGAGCTCTACAGTTCGCCGGTCAATGTCCGGTGGCACAAAGAGCAGGCCTTTGGAGGGACACAGAGTCCCCAGAGACTCTGACAGGTTCTGGCAGACACAATATTTGGGACATGCATGGACCATCGTAACTGCAGTTCCCAGAAGCAGGAGACAGATGACCACTTTGTCCATGTTACCTCATACAAGGGGGACCTGGGAAAGACAAAAAGAAAAACAAAAGATCTGATCAAATTTCAGGGTTTTTGAAGGTTTTTCAGTTTTATGTAGCAGCACAATTCTGGGAATGCTCTGATTATGTGCCATATATGACGTTGATGTACAAATATATCCATTATTCTAGGTCAGACAGCATTTTACCATGAACAGTATGGTTAACCTTAATTAACTGGGCTGAACATCCTTGAGAATTTCCATTAATATTCAGCGTTATAACCCCCACATGTACAGTAAGTGCTTGGGGATGAAAATAAGTTTTTTTTTTTTTTTTTTTTTTCCTGAATGAAGCTTTGAAATAAACAGCACTATGAGGTTATTTTTAATTACTGCCTTCATGGGGTAAACAATGGTTTTGTTCCTTCTGGAAACATTACATCAAAATCTTAATGACAGCAGCAGGTTGTCTTGATGGTCTCTTTTTCCTGTGTGTTTATCATGTTGGTAAAGATAATGCAAGAAAGAAAAAAAGATTCCACGAGCTCCAGGTATTCGACTCTACAGACAAGGCTGACAAAATCAGCACGCCTCTCTGAATGTCTTAACAGCCCTCACACCTGGCTGACTTCTCCGAATGAATGGTCACCCTTGGCTTCACCCAGCAAACTTTTAATTCCCCTAGACATTTGTATCATTAATTCCTAATGCACTCAAAATCTAAAATTCAATTTCAAATCACCCTCTCTTTTTTCCATTTTTTCCCCTCCCTTTTACAGAAGCAATTTTTACTAATGAAAGACTGACCCCTCATCTGCAGGGTTCACTCTGGAACCATGATGTGGGGTAGTTGTTCTTTTTCCCTGATGTTAACCACATGTTTTTGTTATTATTCATTGTCCGTTTGCTATGTAAAGTTTTTGGATTGCATCCCTAGACTTGATTATCTTAATCATTTTTCTCTCTCTCTTTTTTTTTTTTTTAAGAAATGAAGCCTAAGCAACAATATCATACACATAAATACAGTGGTTCTCAAACTTTTTGAGCCATGACCCCTAAAAATACATACTTGTCCCATACTTTTCCCAAAGTTGAAAAACCGCACTATACAACTTTTTCATCCAGGATGCCACGTGATGTTGCAGCTGAGTTCTGTAGTCGAGTTTCCTTTTATACATGCGTCACATGCTAGCAAACAGATATAAACACACTGGCTGGTTTGAACGCACACCATGGCTGATTCAGCAAAAGAAAAAAAGAAGACATTATTGGAGGAAGAAAAGAAAGGAAAAGAGCTAGTGATAATACATTACAAAAGTCAAGATAACTGTTTTATAGGCTGGAGAGAGCTCATAGTACAGGTAGGTGCAAGATGAATAGGGGGTGCATCACTGAGGAAATTGCAAAAAATTTGTAGTGCATCTTTAATTCCCCAGATAAATCCTTTTGCATTTGCCTGTTAATTTTGGACAGCGCCAATAAAAATTCAAAATTGATTTGATAAATGTGGGATTTTTTTTTTTTACAACTCTGGCAACCCCCTGAAGTTATCTTAGGAGCCTTAGCTTGAGAAAGGCTGAATTAATATTTATTCCAAGTTGCTTTTGTAAGAGAAGTTTGATGACCAGTTCTAGATGCCGAATGATTTCCACCATTTCACTCCACTCAGGTTGCAGTTTCATTAATGTGTTACCTCATATTTGGGAATAGCACTTCTAAATACTATGTATGGAAGTTTTAAGCTTTAAATTTTAAAAAAAGAATGTCTATACAGCAGGGCGTCATTCAATAACCTTATCTTTTCCCTCTACTGTCATGTGTTTGAGTCATCACATTAGGATTCAATCAGCACTGCTGAAACTGTGTGAAACTCTTTGCAAAAGGTTTTCTACTTCATCCAAATTCTTGCAGACTTGATGCACACTGTTCTGATCCTCTCAGCACTCTGAAGCTAATCCCCACAAGGCTTCATGGCGAGAACTGTCAGCAATGACAGACAGTTTCTCTCAAGGACTCATTTTAATGGACGGCATCTGGAAACACCACCCAAAAGCCCTGCAAACTCAAAGAAGCTGCGCCTGCCTCTTTTTTTATTTTCTTCAGATCTTTTTCTCTGAAAGGGAACAAGTGTGGTAGGTAAGCATTTTTAAAACTTGAGAAATTGCAGAAATGGAAGTAATGCTGGCTGGATTCAGTTTAAAAGTTCAGTACACATCCCAATCTCATTAAGTTTCCCTGTAAAGTCTATGCCGTTTGTGGAGAGTAGTGTGGTTAGTGAAGAGGAAAAAGTTGGTGAATGAGAAGTAGAGGTGACCTTTCAGGGATACAAGAGGTTTGGTTGCAAAGAGATAAGAACCATTGGCAGTGTTTAAGGCCCCTATCCATTTACTCATGGCCTTTAGCAAGCCTGAAATATAATCTACACTTCAGTGTAAAGGGACAAAGCTGCTGCTGAAATACCGAGATGTATACTTGGAGCTATGGAGCTCCAATGTGCAATGGTGATACTGATGTTTTCCACAGTAACTACTAAAGAAGCAAGTAACCAACAAATCAGTATCACCACTGTGCAATGCTGATACCGATGTTTTGGTTACTTGCTTTTTTAGTAGTTACTGTGGAAAAACAATCTTACTTGCTTGTTTTTTGTTGGAATAAATTCCTGATGAACCACAGACACTCAGATCAGGTAGAAGCTGTTTTACTTCGCGAAGGAATACATTTTAACCCTCTGCTCGGGA
>JBBBVU010000021.1:3383558-3405917 GCA_037177055.1 Atherinosoma microstoma | reverse complement strand
GAATGTGGTAATAATCAATTTTATATGTTCAAGTGTACAGTGGGGAGGATATCATAAAGTCTTGTGGTAATCAGATGTGAAACACAATATTTATAAGTGTTTTAAGTTGTAAATCGGTCAGATTTGACCCGAACACAACAGGAAGGTTAAGCCTTGGTTGAGAACAGAAAGTCGCAGACAAATAGGTTAGAGTATAAAAGAATAAAATAAGAACAGATCAGCAATAATACCAGAATAATATAAAAATATCTATGGAGAAATCCTGCAAACAGAAATCATTTCTATTTATCTGGATGGAACACCGACATACGACTGCTCTGAGTTACAGAAGCTGGTCTGACAGTAAGACGTGACATCTTGATTTGAGTTTAAGAACCAAACACAAGGATAATCGTTGCAGAGAGACGTGAGAGCTTCTCCAAAACGAGGTGTGTTTTTCTGAGTGGGAGTCTTTGTACAAGAGTAAGCTACACATGAACTCACATGACTGCCCAGCTGTTTTGCCATCTGCTAGACAAAAAACTAGATGTACCAGAGGTGGCCCTGAGGGAGAGGATGGTCACTGTGATAACTTCCTCTTCTCTTTGCAGCAACAAATCCTGTTACCTTTCAGCCCGAGGCTTTTTTGTGGACATGCCTTGCTTCAGACTCTAGTGAACTCTTACAGCCTCAATTTATGCTTGACAAATGTCTCTCTCCCCTTATTTCATTGTGAAAAACTGCAAAAAAAAAAAAAAAAGGGAAAAAAGTGCCCCACACAGATACTCTCCAGTCTGGATGTAGTTGTCAGCTGTGTTCAGTACAGTCTTCCAGCAACACAGAAAGAACATCTCAGACTGAACTGGACTCACCAGAAGCTTTACATCTTTCTCATTCTTCTGCTACGCTTTGATAAAACATGTCACAGGATGACAGCTAAACCTGAGCGTGCTCAGCACAATCCACTGATGCCATGTTGCATCATTTGCTGGTGCCGATGCTCAAAATTGGGACAGCAGCTTTCTGTCGCTGCTATTTGGGGCCGACAGCGTGTATAAAAGTTGCCTCACGAAGGTGTGAAATGACAGACTAAAGGTTATTTTTCCTTCCATGTGAATCACCTACAGTCCGGCTTCTTGCGTCGTTTATGAAATTGCATTTAAAATTTAATGGAGGTAGGAAATTGCTCACATGATTTAGAGGCCGAATCTTCCCATTATGGAAAAAATCTTAACAAAAGATGGAGATTATCAGAGTGGAAAATAGAGGAGCACACAGGAGCTGAAAGCTCCTCTGGATAATAATCGAGGTAATCTTTGTGTTCAGTCAAACATACCCACCCACATATTCTTCAGGATGGTCATGTCTGGATATGAGAAGACCTTCACCTCTCTAGAACAATGAAAGCCAGCTAGCATACCAACCAAATCTGTCCTGCAAAGCTACATGCAGGCTTTTATCAGATCTGAAGACAACTTTGTAGACATCTGCAGGATATTTACAGCGAATATTTATACTTTATTTGATGCATCTACACAGCACATTTAATAGAAAGCTGTATAACTTTTTCTAAATACACCTGCAGCTCTCCAGAAATAATCAGCCATCTGATTTTTTAAGAACAAAAAAGGTGATGTTTAATTTGATCTTAACATGATTAAAAGCATTAATGGCGATCAATGAAAGAAAACTGATGAAGATGTGAACGGACAGATTCGGTGCAGCTGAATAAAAATACAAATAGAATAATAATGAAGTCCTTCAAATTTTAATTAGACGTTGCATGAGCTGCTGTTCATCACCTCTCTGTGTTTCATGACAGCTGAGTTATTTCTAGAATCAGGGGGGAAAAAAGGAGTAGCAGTGAAAGCCTGTAAAGGGATGGGGAGGTGGGGTTGCTGTGGAATCACCCCATTTCGTATTAAGATGATGTCGACATTCATTTATTTTTTTAATTTTAATACTTGCTTCACCTTTTTGGAGATGACCCCCTTCCTTTTTATGTGCTTGAGTCCGTTTAAATTCTGTTCCTGCTTTCGTGACAGTCTGATCTGAGGGTGCCTTTTTTCCTCCACCAAAGACGCTCTGGCTCCAAATGAGCACTGGAACTGAACTACAGAACCAGTTTTTCATGTCCAACTGGCTCCATAGGAAAACACCAACCCTTTTTAGTGGATCAAAATAAACTGGATGCTGTTTATAAGTTTATAACTCAATAAAAAAAACTGAGCTCCAACATGGAGGTGAAATGGAAGCAGTGATGTAATAAGATCAGCTCAGTGTTCCTCTTCTTTTTCTCAGTTTATTGCTTTAAAATATCCGGCTGGTTTTTGTGAATGCTGCATGCAGCTGAATTGTCACTCAACTGGATTTATAAACTGTTTGCAACAATGCCTCTAAATAGTGTTTCAATGACTGGTTGGTGTTTGCAACAAGGTTTGATGAGTATTTGAATCATTAAATCAAATTAATACATGTTTTTTTTTCCCTCTTTACTCCCCAAGAATAAAAAGAAGGAAATAGAGACATCCACACTGCTGCTGTCCAAGTTTAGTTCCATCATGGATGACACAACCTACCCTCTGTAGTCTGTCTTCACACAAAAGAGAAACACATTCAGCAACAGACTGTTATCCCTGAACTGCTCCACAGACAGACTGAGGGAGTATTTAGTCTCTTCCGTTATCGGACAGCACAACTCTATGGAGAGTTTTGTGCTTTTCAGTTTGCAGGTGAAGCTGCATTCGCAGCAATCTTCTGGATATGTGACATTTTTCTTCAGCTAAACCACTTTCATTCTCAAAATTTGTCCCAAAAAATTGGGGTGTGACAGGATATGGTCCAAACCTTGTACTTTGGTATTCATGTCATCGGAGTGTTGATGGACGTTATAACACATTCTGATACCGAAAAAAAAGAATCCTAGTTTTCTAGTTCACATATAAACATTATAGTTGGAGTTAATGAAAACATGGACCATAGATGCAAATATATAGAAATATCTGGAATTATCTAAATCCCTGTTTGTGTATAAAAAGGTCTAAGGGAAAATGAGAAACACGTCTGCTTGCTCTGTATGAACAATGGGAAATGTTAATGTATTGGAAGAGATGTTTAAACCAACCTAATGATGTGGCTCTGTGGCTTCTCTGGGTGTAGATAAATGTAACTACTTCTTATAAGTTTCTAAACTTAAGCCACATGAACTAGCTGCAGCATGCGCACCTGATCAAAAAGGGCTTGATGTCATCTGAAGATCAGTCTCAAAATCTCATGCCATCCAATTTTCTGGGATTTTAATGATGAGAAACAGTTGCTATCAGAAGGCACATGAAGTTATTTTCAAACCTGCTGAATGTTTATCTCTTTTCTTTTTGTTTCATGTTATAGTTATACTTTCCTCACATGGATCCACCATCGGTGTGTGATGTAATCCAGCTGAAAGAGCCATAATGCTCTCCGTGTTAAACTATGAAAGAAAAGCCCACAGTGTTCACTTCCGTCTTCCCAAAGATATTTGGAAACTACACATCAGGCTTTGAGGCGTTATCTGGTGAAAAAATGTTATCTTCGGGACTTTTATAGTGTGCAGTTTCTACAGCGATGATGAGGTTTAGTGAGGTGGTGCAGGATGCAACTGGGACTCTTATCAAGAGGAACAAAAGAACTACTTCTTCCTGTGGGGGTAAAGAGGTGATTTAAATTTAATATCAGACATGCAAGTGCTTTTTCCTAATCTTTAAGGTCCTACTGGCAATCTAATCCCAGGTTTAATTCATAACAGGAAATGAAAAGCTCAGTCCACATGAAGGGTTTTAAGAAGAAAAAAAAAGTGAGCATGTCACCTGTAGGCTGCAGCGTAAGCCTTCTTTTTAAAGCTTAAATTTGTTTAAATTTTGACAAAAGCACTAGTAATAGTATGTTGAGTTTGCTATTAGAGGCTCCTGTTTTCTGGGTGGCTGTAAATGAGTACAGAGCCATGACCGATTATTATAATGCTTGAGAATGTTCTTAAGTGATCAGGAGGTTTTCTTCCCCATCCATTTATTTTTAAGCAGATTAATAGATATTTATTCTCAAATTCACCTGAATTGTTAACATAAGCATCTTTCCTATGCGTTTAAATTTGATCCATTTATGCATCTTTTAATTTCACCCAGTGTCTCTTCTCTCCCCAAATAGTTGAGTAATCTGAAAGTTTATAAACCGAAGGGCCCCAAACACAAACCTTCCAATTCTTCACTATCTTTTTCAAGATTTCACAATTTCATGTCAGAAAGACGAGGGCAATTATATCAAAGCTTTTCAATCATCTGGTTTATCTTTGTTTGATATTCTTTACATGCACGCCTCTGACATCTGAAAGTAAACACAGGCTGATTAATTGAACTGCACTTCACAAACCCAGCTCGGTGTTGGATAAAAGCTTCCCTTGTCCTGTTATGAACAGTGGCAGAGCAGGTGGAGTTGGTTCAAAAAACACCAAAACACAACAAACTAATTCATGCAATCGAGGTCAGCAGATAGGAATTAAATTACTCCTGAGGAAATATGGAAATATAAACAGGATCCATCAACTCAAATATAGCAATTTGAAAAAGAACATTTCTCTTCCATTTCTTAGCCTTTTTCTTTCCTTTTTTTCTTTAACTTTTCCTGTCCAGTATCATAGCAAGCAGAATAACATATCTACCTATAAGGTCAGACTTCCAAAAAAACAAAAAATCTGGCCCCTTACAGGTTTTAAATAACATATATACACAACTCATATCAACAGTTACCTATGACATATTATCCTGTGTCACTATTAACCATTTCACTGCTTCTCATTTGATAGAACACGTTATTCACTATGAATCTTTTTCAAAAAAAATGGTGAGACATCTCTAACAATCGGTTTGTGTATGAAATACCAAAGTGCTTGCTATCCCATTACTGTTTCAAGTAATGCTACTATTGCTTCTATATCATTAACTATTATCTCAACCATTTGTTAAAAAGCATAGAACAAGAAGAAGAATCAAAAGCAAAATAAATGGCAAAGAAACATTTTTTCTTTTCTTCTGCTTACATTAAGGGGTAAACAAAAGGAGTAAGGTGGGAAAAACTAAGTCCACTTTGGGTAAGTAGCAGCCAGGTGATGCAAAATCAAATGCACTTGATTAGTTGGGTTTAGTCAGTGTGAGCATCTCTTTAAAAGCAGAACTCAAACAATACTGAGGAGGAAAAACCATCAGCAACAGACATTTTATGGGGGATATTGCTGCTGGTCATCACTCTGGAAAAAGGTCAAAAGTAATTTCTAAACAAAGTCTTGTTTGCAAGGGCTGCTGGGGAAAGTCTCTTCCGTCTAACAGCATGGTGGTGTAGGGCTGATGATATGGACTTGTTCTGCAGCCTCAGCTCCAGGACACCTTGTAATCATTGAGTGAACCATGAACACCTCAATGTATTCTAAGGTCAAATGTGAGACCATGTGTCTGACAGCTAACGTTTGGTTGAAATTGACTGATGCCACAGAACATGCAACAGGTTTACAGGTATTAACTGAAGCTACATTGTAAAGAAGAGAGGCTGAAAAGTCCTCCACAATGATGAGAATAATGTTCTTCAGAAAACAATTACTTGAAGATATTACTTGAAGATTCTGCTGGTAAGCTACGGAGTCATGTGGTGAGCTCACTTTTAGTGGCCTAGTTTGGATTTTGTAAAAAGTTATGACAAGATCTGATGTTGTATTTTCTTCATTTAAAGACCAGGTAAGGATCAGATTACTTCTTTTATTATTCCCTTAGAATTGAAAGAAGATGCATTTTCTTTCCTACAAAACCGTGAAGTCTTTCTGCGATGGACTGGTGACCTCCCTGCATCTCCCCCACTAATTGCTGCGATAAGCTTCAGCTCCCCCTGACCTTGAATCAGAATAAGTGGTATAGAAAATGGACGGATGGATGGATGTGGAGTCTTTGACCATCATTTTGCGCACACATTTTAATGCAATGTTTTGGAAATCCATTTAAGATTAGATTATATAAAACCAGGTGATACTGTTACTCAAATAAAAAATAAACTATCAATGAAAAACAACATTAAAAAATGTTGGAAATATTAAAGGGACATATTGATAAAGTCTTAAGGCTTGTAATAAAGCCAGAGACTTTCTTGTTACGGCTCTGCAGTTTGCAGAGGGGAATGGCGATTTGAGGTTAAGTCATATTCTGAAGCAAATGTGCTAATGGGGGTACAGCTGAATCATCTGAGCAGGTTGCACTGAATTTTCAGGGATATTTTGCAGCAAACATGTGCCAGAAGCATGATTAAGATGTGGATCCTGCAGATGGAGAATCAGGCTTTGACAGGGTTTTCTTTTCTTTTCAACTACCAAAACGACGTGGGCTGCTTAAGCCATCTGGAGGTTGTCGCTCTGACTCACAGTGTGGATTGCATAGAAGAAATTAGCAAGTAAATTGAAGCCGTTCATTACTTGACACCTCTGATCATATGACAAAAAAAAAATGATGGAGAACAAATACTTTGTTAACTAACTTAAGTAGAAATTTGGGATATTTATACTTTACTGGAGTAATTATTTTACAGCCCAGATTGGCCTACCTGAGACCTGATAATTCCCAGTGGCCTGACTAGCTTGCTTGTGTTTGGACTCTGAACAGAACAGGAGCGAAGCACATGGAGGTGTAACAGCTGGAAGGCAGTTGAACGTGGTGGCCATTGAATCACCGTATTACACAAATTACACCGCAGTCCAGCAGGGACATAGCAGACATATGTAGCCTGGTACAAAGATGTCTGTGGCAGAGACTCAAGAACTGGTAGCCTCAAGCATCCCAAAGTTTTCTACATTAAAATTTTGATATTAATGTTAGGACAAAATTTTAACGTAGCACTGCTTAAGCTTTTGTTCCTAATGTCATTTTTTTCCCACATTATTTTTACTTTTATACTTTAAGTAGGTTTTGAAGCTAGTACTTTCACACTTTTACTTAAGTAAAAAGTTTGAGTTGATGCTTCAACTACTACAGAAGTATTTTTATACCCTGGTATCTATACTTCTACTTGAGTAATGAATGTGAATACTTTTGACAACTCTGCATATGATAGTATCTATATATCCTTCTCAGAAGCATTACACCCCCCACCCTTTTGTGGTGCATCAAGGTACTCAAAACAAGATCTAAAAAACCAACCATGTTATACTGAAACTTGACAAAACCTGAAGTCCGACATATTGAATTGCATGGTTACACAATGGAATGCAATTTAACTTTCATTCATTTCCAATCTCCAACGAATCCAAGAAGAAAAAACAAAATCTAAAAGGAGATAAATATAGGACTGAGTTGGTTTGTTGAATACAGTCACACAGCTACAGTATAGCTCAGTTTGAAGCTGGCCCCATGCTAACAGTGGTGGAAACACTGCTGTATCCATCACAACACCTCTCACACCTCCTGAGGCAAGTCACAGGCTCTGCTCAGTATCAGACACAAATGGGTAATTGACAAACCCTTGCCCATACCTCATGCCTTTGTTCTTTTCATCCAGCCAAAGAATCCCACTTGTATATCTGATTCATCTAATATTTAACTGGCCTCCTGAACGGCCTTCTGCACATCCCTTCTGACTGCTGAACTTTCCTTCTTTGAACCTTTCATCTAAATGGACAAAGTGTGAATGGATGAAGTAACTACTAACTCAAAAAATAAGAACAAAAAAACAACTTTTCACATTATTCAGTGACATTCACAATCTAAGCTTATTCTTTTTTATCAGTTTGGTTTGGGGTATAGTTTTAGCTTTCAGGCTATTTACTGTAGGATTCCTCAAATAAATTGTGTATATCAAGGGTTATAGAAAGTAATAACCCTTGAAATGATAGTAAACATGTCATGTTTGAGCTTGGCAAATGCTAATGTGAAATAAAACACATCCTGTGTTAGAATGGGGTGGATGGAACAAAGCTAAGGCATGGCTTAAAAGAGTGCAGTGGAGTCATAATCCAAACCAGTTTGCAGACATTTCATTAAAACTTCAGGATATTGTGTCAAATCATGAAAAAAAGGGTATAATAAGTGTCCTTTGGGGCTGCAACACAACACTGTTGTTTCGGGTATTTTCCATGAATGAAAAAAATTGACTTTGAGACTTCAGTTCAAACTGACATGGTTGACTTTTTTCTTTTAACGTTTTTGATATGAAAGGAAAAAAAGTTTAACACCATGACAATTTAGTTGTCATTTTAATAACCTTTAACTACAGAGATTATTTAAAAATGGTTGGTGAAACCAATTCCAAGTAATACAGCCCGCCAATTTGGTGTATAATCTGGTGCTACTGTTAGCAAAGCCCCGATCAATCTGTGATCAAAGGCCCCCTACGATCTCCTCCGAGTCCCACCATAGAGATGATTATAGTAGGTGTGTATGTCTGTCTCTTTCCCCCAGTGGCACATTTGAAATTAATTTAAGAATGACAAATAATGTTTGTCACTTAAACCCATCCTCCAAAATCTCTAAATCAAATACAAAATGAAGCAAGTGGGAACAGGGGAGATATTTCCATTACGATGTGGCAAGCACGCTGTTCAATAAATTAGGCCTGGGAGTCAAATTAATCTACAGATGTTGGAGCATTGACCCACTGAGGTATGCAATTAATTCAAAAACTTCCTAGAAAGAGATTTTTACTGTGATAAACTGGGACCCGTGGCTCAGATTATCTATTACCAATCAGTATGTGAAGCCCTAAGCTTGTTCCACATAGACACAAGTTGCCAGAAGATGAAGTTGTATCAGAAATATCTACAATCTCCAAGGATACTATTAAAGTTTCAATCTTTTAAAACTTCAACCATGTACTTCCTCACCCTTTAGCTGTGATAAATAGGCCATTTGTAAATCTGCTGTAATCAACTTTACCACTGTCAAACTTCAGTATGTGATATGAAGAGTCATTAATCCAACTGGCTTTTGCTTTTTGTTTGTTGAGGTTCTTTTAACTGGTTAAGTATAATTCTAAACTACCATTTGAAAATAAAAAGAGGGGTTTCTCGTTGCAAAAGTACTTTCTCAATGGAGGACTTTGGATTCTTTCAGTTTAACCTATGAACTTGATTGTCATAACTGTTTGCCATAAAGTAATAATACACTTATTGTATGCAACTATTAGTGTCAGCTAACTCCAAAATGGTAAACGGACTGTACTTATATAGCACTTTTCTAGTAATTTTGACCACAGTCACATTCACCCATTCAGCACCTCTGAGGAGTTATGAAAGTGTTTTTCTTTGCCACACATTCACACACCAGTGAGCACATCGGAGGCAACGTGGAGTTCAGTATCTTGCTCACGGATGCTTCGACATGGGAGAACCGGGATTGAACCACTAACTTTTCAATTAACAGAAGGCCGCTTTTCCCCTGAGCCACAGCTGCCCCAAAGACAGTGGTTAACAAATTCCATCCATTCATTTATTTTATATGCCTGCTTATTCCAATGCAGGGTCACACAGGGCTCGTCCATCACAGCTGCTGAGAAATTGTCAAGAAAAAAAATATTCACCATTTCTTTTGGAAAACACTTTTCCTTGACTATTATGGAATGATGAACCCTTGAGAAAAATCATTTAGATACTAGCCTAACTTTTAATGATTGTTTGTGTTTTTTTAAAAAAAAAAGCCTTTTAAATTATTTTATTGTGATTCTAATTTCCTTTTTACTACTTTTAAATTTTTTGCACCATCTGTAATGCTTTTAATGTTTTATGTTAAGCACTTTGAATTGACTTGAACAGGAAATGTACTATACAAATGAATATAATGTTTGTTACATTCATTATAAATAAAGATAATTATAATTAAAGTACAGCTTACCATGTTTCTGCCAGACCACGTGTCTGCAGGCAACTTACTAAAATGTTAAATAAATGCTCACACTTTGCAAGGTAACATTTATGTCTCAAGAGATCCTTGTAGGCTTCTTACATCGTCCTTCAGGTTAGTGCTTTTAATGTCACCATGACCAGACTGCCTGGCAGTACAGGCAAAAACATTCCACTCCAAATATGCCAGCTATTTCAGGCTTTGAAAATGTCTATTACCAATTTTAACCTCATCATGACCCCCATCATCATATGAAAATTTAATCCACAGCTCATATTCACCTTCATGTCCACTCATTTCATCAACAAAAATCCCAATTATTATGGACATAAAAGGAAACTGTATGAAAAATAGACATTATATGTTAGACCAACAAATCTGTTTCAACTATGTTGAGTTCAAAAGATCAACTTTTGAATAAAAAATGCTCAGAAGCTTCTTTTGCAACTTTATTGCCATTATTTTTCACAAAAGATGCTCAACTGTGTTCTATGGTATAGGAAAGAAAAATAATCAATGTAGCCCTTTTCCTTGACATTTAAAGGATTTGACCAGCTCTCACTTTGGCCAAGTCAATTTGATTATTCAGGATAATTTTACTCAGGTATTTATCTTCCTTAGCCAAACAAGAGAAAAAAAAAATACAAAAACACCATTTGGCCACAACAGAAGTTAGCAAATAAATCTTCAAAAAAATTGTTTGAGGGCCTTTTTTTAGGGCTTTGGGAAACATAACTGGATGCTGATGCTGCTGTCAATTAGCAGCATGTTGAATGCAATGCTGCATAACCTTTTGACGTTAAAACTCTGTGCTTCTGACTTGTTTTGAAGGTACACTGACATTCCTTAGGCTATACACATTGCTGGACCCTCCGTTGCACTGCAGCATCCTGGGGCTAAGCCACTCTTCACAACTTTTTTACCAGCCTGAGAACACCATGCGACAACTGAGTTTTGCTTTATGGTACCACATCACAAGCCAGCAACTGGATATAAAAACACTGACCTTTTTGAATGTGCACCAGTTTGCAAAGAAACAAAAGAGGATATCAGCGATGGAAGAGGGGGAAAGAACTAAAGTGACAGCGCTACAGATAAAACAAGTCAAAGTCAGACTGGCTTTTACCGACTAGAGAGAGATCAGAGAAGAGACAGGATGCAAGACAGATTAGCTTTTGTTAGAAGACTCCAAATGGCAAAAATCAGTCAAGTATTGCTGCTTTAAATAATAACATCTGACAAGAAGGTGATTGGGCTGGTTTGGTTTGTTTGTTTGCAAGGATTCTCCCAGATTGTTCCATTTAAAGAAAAAAACACACTCTAAATTCCCAGACTCATATGGCCAGATTTCTCAGTTAACTCAGCAGCCTTTGATAAATGCTAATAAATGTTGTGGTCCATGCTCCTGAGACTGTGGTAGACATGTCTCTCTGTTTCCCTGGAGATCAAGAAGTACACCTGCACCTCATCTCTCAGTATTTATTCCTGGTTGGCCCTACAGTCATTGCCAGATAGCTGGTTATACCCAGTGATAACTGCATTCACTGGTTCTAGTGTGTCTTGAAACAATTAGAAAAAGTCCTGTCATTTCCCTGAGCTTGTATAAATCCTCATTTGTCTGCTCTCTCAGGAGCCCAGACCGGCCCGCCACAGCCCTTCATTTCTCTGCTCCACTCCTGTCTGTTCTCCAATAAATCTGTTCGCTCGTTCTCAGCTTTGTTTTCACTTGGATTCTGCAGTCATGCTTTACTTGCAACAATAAAAACTAAAATGTTAAACACATGCAATGGTAAAAGCAAAGGGCTGAACTTTGAACATACCGACTAACAAAACAAAATAGCATCTGCTAAAACTGTACAGCAAATGCTCCTTAGACATCTTCAATATGAAATTTTGGCAACGAGCACTGTACTTGTTTGATAAGCAAAATTTTAGAAATACTGATATTTTATTCATTGTGTCTGGACCTGGAAAACTGTAAAACTAAATTCAATACTTTTCAAAACAGTGTATAGGGAATCCATGTCTTATCAGAGTTATAAATGTTAAGGGCAGATTTTTATCAGAGGTGGTACACTGTAGAAGTGTTTTGCCTCTACCCTAAGAAAAGACAAACAGGACCTTATAAAGTTATTATATGAAACATGTATTGCTCTTATATATTCTTCATGTTAGTAGTACATGTTCATCTTTGGTTGAATGTTTCTGCCAATCCTGAATTCTTCACAAAATCCTGAATTCTTCTTTACAAATACATAAACAAGTGCAGTGGAAAAACTAGGGTGAGTGCATATGTGAGGCTCTGGCTCGATAACTAATAGAGATTCTCCAAGCATTGTGAAACAGTTTCTGTGATGATGTAGATTCAGTAGAGTATTGGCAAACCCACTGAAAATGAAATGTGTGGAGATTTTCCAAGCTTGGCAGAGGTACGCAGCCTCCAATTTCTCTTCTGCTTTGTGTATGTTGTGTTTTCAGCTTGTTCTGCTTTTTCATGTTACAGAAGGTCAGATAACACATCTATAAAGATCCTGCACAGCATACAGGAAAATCATCGGAAGCCCATGAGGTCACTGTTAAGTACTTTCTAGACAATGTCCTTCAGACAGAAAGAAAAAAAAAAAAACTTTGGCTGATGCTCTTAAAAAAAATTAAAAACACATCTCCGAAGGAATAGCACCGGCTCACTTGCTCTCTTATCAGCGGCTGCCAGATGCCAGCCCACAACACCATCCCACACACAGCCTGAAGGTGCACCGCAACATGATGCCATTGCAGTGGGGAGGAGGGAGCGCGAGGGAGAGATACAGTAAAGTGAGGGGTAGGAAGAAGAAGAAAGGGATGTATAGCCTCAGAACATTCAGAAGGAAAAGTGGATCACCATGCGGAGGAGGGATGAGTGGAGCGTGGGGAAAAAGTAGTGTCAGAGACCGATATCTTCTTTCCCCCCCGCTGTGCCTGAAAGGCTAAAGACCAAAGAAAGGCGAGATGCAACTTTAGATGTCCTTTGACACTGTGATGTGCTAGAGTGGAAAAAGGAGAAAAAAAACTGAGTTTATGAGGGTTCCCATTGCAGCTACGTGGCAACAGTAAAGATGATGTAAATCACTTGTGAGTAACAAGTTCCATCCATCACTCTTATTACAGTTCCAACATGCAGCACAGTCGCTCATGCACGCTGCATGCAAAAACCTTCCGGCTATCTTTCACTGTGGGTGGAAGCTTTTTAAAGACAGAGAACCTTTCACCAGTGTGAGATGCACTGCCTGATCAAGCCATCTGTGATTAGATTTTGACAGGCAGCTCAGAGTGCGCCAGTTGACAGCTTCAAATTCAATTTTACCTTACTTTCTCTTGCTTTGCTTAAAGACAAGGATCTGCGGCAACATTCAGAAGCGCAGTCATATACACACTCGTACACACATGACGGCTGGCAGCTGTTCACTGCCTTAACTTCTTTCTCGGGCTGCCGGTGAAAGCTGATTACCAGCACCAGTTGTCCTCCAAACAAACAGCAGGGAGTAAACAGTGTGCGCGAGCAGAACATTTGAGTTCCAGGCTCAGAGCGTGTGATGGGGACATGGAAGAGGACCTTGCGAAAAGTACTTAGCATTTGGTTGAAAGTATAATTCAAGCATGGAAAGTGAGAGCTTTTAAGTGGAAGATGGAGGAGGATGAACCCACAAGAACAGTAACAAAGAAAAAAATCATATAAAGCCTATACAGTGTTAGAGAATTACAAAATTATTTACAAGTGCTGAGCTTGTATCATGGCTCTTATGTTTAAAATTCTTTAATGCCCCCTGTTTTTTTTCTCTCTCCTATTAATGATTAATGATGGAGAAAATCCAAATATTTGATCCATGGGGAAATGTTGTATTGTGTTACCGCCAGTCTTTGAAGTGTTTACATGGTTCCAGCTATCTGTTTGACCTGTTGATGCCTCATGCTTCAGGTCACACTCTAAGCTCATTGGATCAGCAGCTTTCAGATGTTCCAAGATCCAGATTTGTATCCCCGGCGGGTTGTGCCTTTTCAGTTTATAGCCTGGAACAGCTGAAACCACCACATTAGATTGTTCTCATCATAACAAGAGTTTAAACGTCAGTTTAAAATAAGATGTTTTCTTCTCAGTGGCGTTTCCCTTTCCTTTTTAAAAAATAATTTATATCTTATATCGCTTACTGGGAAACTCATTGGTCGACATTTCTTGTTTTTAAATGGGTATATGTCGACTGAGGTGGTGGGTCAGATTAACATTTTTACCTAAATTCCTGAGCTAGTAAAGGCCTCTACTTTAGCTCTTTACATTTTAAGACAAATATGCGTTTCTTCAATAGGGCTCATGTCAGTTTAGAAAATTGAGTAAAAATAACAAACATGATTTTTTGAAAACTTTAAATACATTAATCTCTCTAAATGTATACAAGATATGGAATAAATATTGGATTCCTTTTCATATTTGCACATTTTTGTGGTACGTGTGAAGTTTTTACAGTCAAAAATGGTTTAAATTATCAGATATTTTACTCAGAACAAGAATCTCTTTAGTATAATTCCAAACCTCAGAGGAACCAAAACCCACTGAACCACTGACAGGTGGACAAGGTTATCTGGCTGAGAAAGGAGGAAGAACCCAGCTTAAATAGTCCGAGAGAAAGGAAGAAAATAGGACGCAGGTGAAGACAATCAGACAGGGAATCACACAGAAGAGAATCTAAACAGGATATGGGGAAGACAGACATTTTTAAATAAACCAGAACCTTACAACAATACTAAAAGTTACCGGGTCGGAACATGTAGGATTCTAACAGGAACACAGTGGAAAGTAATTAAACTATCGGGGTCTGTCTAAATGATACCCATTTGGTAGGAACTACTACTTTGGCCTGCCATATAGCTTCAATACAGCAGTAGCAAGCTGCTCACTCGCTCAGTTTTAACTCAGTCCAGTTGATCCAGCTGACAACAGCTGAATGCAAACAGTCACGTATGAAGCAGCAATGATGTGATTGTGGGAAGTATTGTAGAAATACCACAAATCTCCTTAAAACATCTGAAAATCAATCATAACTCAGACTATGATGAGGTTATGAGGGGATTAGAAGAGGAGGAGAGGAGAGAAGAGGGACAGGGTCTGCTAGGGTGAAACCATCACTCTTGGGAGTCCTTTGGTGCTGCTGACAGGTACCATCCACATACTGTTGTCCTTGAATCTGAGGACTTCATGAACAGATTGTCTAGTCATTTAGTTTCTGTGGATGGTTTCACTTTGACCTCTAGTATAACTGAGAAACCTCAGACTTATTTTTGACTACAACGTGTCCTTTAACTCACAGATAAAACAAGTTGCTCAAACTGCCTTCCTTCACCTCTAATATTGCAAAAATTAGGAAGATTCATATGTCACAGTGAAGCATTTGTCCAGATTGGATTACTGCATTATTTATCGGTCGGTTGTCCTAAAGCTGCTTTAAACAGCCACAAATTGATTACAAATGCTGCTGCAAGAGTTCTGATGAGGATTAACAGGAGAGATCACATTCCCCAAGTCCTGGCTTCTCTACATTGGCTTCATGTGAGATAAAGGATCACATTTGAAAGTTCTACTACTTACATATAAAGCTCACAGCTCACTCCATTTTACCTTAAAAATCTCCTTAATCCATATTGTCCCGAGAGAATGCTCTACTCAAGCACCAGGCCAACTTGTGGTTCCTCAGGTTTTTAGTAGACAGGGACGCAGAGCCTTTAGCAATCAGGCACCTCTCTTGTGGAACCAGTTCCCGATCAGATCAAAACTTTTCTTTTTGAAAAAAAAAAAGTCTATAGCTAAGCCTAGATCAGAGTTTACTCTGTATCTTTGCAGCATTTGGGATCAGTTATTATTTCTATTCTTTTTCTTTTTTTAAGATATGATTTTGTTCATTAAATTGGGGGAGGGCATTAAGCCTTGAGAAATGAGCCCTTTTGTGAAACTGCCTGGAATATGTCAAGGTTCCTGAAGCTTTATCTCACCATCGCTACTCTAAAAATTGGACGCTGTAATCAGTTGTAATGTTAAAAGTACATAAATAAACAAAAACTATGGTTTCTAGGAATAAACAGCAGGGAAGCTTAAGTGCAAGGGATAATGTGGTAATCTGGCAGCAGAAGAAAAAAACAGGAAGTGTATATAGGTCACAGGTGTGGGCAATCAGCTAAATTAAAACAGGTGTGAAGGGAAAGCAGAAGGGGAATGAAATGTCAATGTGGAAGGACAAACTCTTTCAAAATGAAACAGGAAGAACATTTTCATTTAAGTACTTAAATCATGAATTATCATTTCTGTTTCTAAAAGCTTACATGGGTAAGCATTATACAATTAAATAGGCAGCGATTTGCATTAAATGAGTACTTTTAAATTAAATAAAATGACTGCCAGAATGGATTTAAATGTTCATTTCTAACATGTTAGACAGTAAATACTGCTGCTGCTTTTCATCTTGTAGTTAAAATACAGTCACAGATTGTATTTTGAACACAGGGGGAGGAATCTAACAGTTTTTACGTCCAGTTCAAACTGTTTAAGGTCAAATTAACCCGGTCTGATCAGAAAATGTGTTATGTGTGGACTAAATAGTGTGACAAGCCATTGTTGGAAATGTTGACATGGTAGCGTTTCCCTGTAGGCAACATTCACTCAACATAACATGAGTGATAACAGAAAAAATCAAAATAAAAAAATCTGTAAGCTGCAACCTTGTAGGTCTTTTTAACTGTCTAACCATGTATTGTGTATCATGTACTTATAGCTTTTATCAGACATGTTTAACTCCAAACTTTTCCAAAGTTCTCTCCAGCCAGAAAAAAACAGTCCTATCTTGACTTTTGTCTTATCTCGTGTTCTGTCTCTCTGTCTTTCTTTTCCTCTCTTCCTCCGATAACGTCTTCTTGCTGAATCAGCCACGACACGCATTACAAACGGCTGGTGCATTTATATCCGTTTGCTAACGTGCAACATGGTGCTAAAACTGAAACTCAGCTACAACGTCACGCGCTGTCCTGGATGAAAAAGTTGTATTGTGCGGTTTTGCAGCCTCAGGGGGGCTGCTGGGCAGCGACATATCCAGAAATGCACATAATATATGTCTGTGACATCAAACAAGTCCGGAATGCAGAGTTTTGAGGTTGGAAAGTTGCGTACTGCAACTTTAATTCTTTCATATTGTGCCTGTGTTTCAGGGGTTTCACAACATACCAGTATTGATGAAAATCAATACAATATATCATTACATTAAAAGACTTGAATATTGTGATTGTCTTGATAATACACATATGATTTTGCGATATAATCTCAGCCAGTGGGGAGAAAAAAAAAACATTGAATGGAGATATTATGTAATTTTCAGTTTCTTACGTCCAATTTAACATTTTCATTAAAGTAAAAACCCAAATATTCACCATATTTTGGATTTTCTGCTGCAATAACAATGTTATGTGTTATGTGCTTTTAGTTCCTGAAAATCGTATATATTGGGTACATACATAACCACTGAACTTCATGTTAATGTTATGAAGTGCATAATAAACAAAAAACATCGAATGTGCATGACTACTTCTTTGAAGCAATTAACTCTCTGGAGTCCCTACTGGCAAGCCTTGGAAATCTCACGGTGACAACATGCGGAGCCGACGTCACAGCTTCATTGATTGACGCTAATCCTAAAATAAGGACATATGTTTATAAATAATTTCAAATATAATCTGGATAGGATCTTGTTCATTTAGCTGAACCACTTAGATAACACAAGCAATTCTGAAATGTCAAAACAATCAGTGTTTGCAGCATTAATGCAGCCATCTGTAATTCAAAATTTACCAGACATAGAACCCTTTAAGGCAGTAAACCCCCTCCATCTGCCATTGCTGGGAGGAGAGAAAACAAATACCAACAAGTGCAAGCAAATATAAATGTAACCCAGGTCAGTCCACAGACTGAGAGTGATGGATATGATACAGGGTGATTAGTCTCCATTTGCATCGTGCAAACACTCATGCGAGTAAAATGTGTGCATTTATGCAGAAGACTGTCCATATGGGGGACTGTTAGATAATTCATACTGCAGGTGTTAAACAGCTTAAGCTTCCTGAATGAGACACAAGCAGCTTTGAAATGGGGCCCATCATGTACTGTAAAGTGTGCCTGCATGTTTGCAAAATGGCTGACAGGCAGAAGTCATTGAAGAGAAATATACCCAGAACACGGGTGTACTGTGCGAGGAGGATGAAGGGCATGAAAGCAATCAGCAGGGTGTGAGCCAGCTTTTTGACAAACACTAACATGTCTGATGTGAGCTTTCCCCTGTGGACAGAATGCATCATGTTTAAAATATGTTTGAAGATGACTGCTAGAAAAGAAGGTTCAGATCAAATCAAAATAATCCTCATGTGATTGAGTCAGCCAATACTCCGGCTACAATAACAGGATTAACTTTTGTTTTCAACTCAATACGTGATGTGCTTTCAAAGGCAGATAAGGTTCCCTTTTAATTAGATTCAGAAATAATAGAAGATAATAAAAGAACATAAAGTAATGTATGATTAAAGCAGGCAGCGATTTGGAGATACTGAACGGTCTTTGATGTGAGATGCACTTTGCTGCATATTCTATGCTGTAAACACCCCAGTCACAGAACAGATGTTGCTGCCTCTCTTTGTCATGCAACTGGCCCAAAAACTATAGAAAGATCTCTAATCAACGAAGGCTCATAGAACAAAGACAGCTGGTAATTCACAGTGCTCAGTGGACCTCCAATGTGCATGTTGAGACCGTTGAAACAGCACACAGAAGAGTCCTGCCTTCCTCTGATCTGTCTGGGCCTTCTACCACTGATGGTATCAGATTCCCCAGCAAATTATGGTCAAAACAACTCAAACAACAGTGCAAAAATGCTACATACATTTAGGTGACTGATTATCTTGTTATGCTGGGTAAAAAAAAAAAGATAAACTCTGTCTTCTCCAACTGGATGGTGCTCCCCACCTAACTAGAAAAAATAGTAAGAAAAATCTCAAAGGACATGACGAGGTGTTGACCTGGTCTCTAAACTCCCCTGATCCCCATCCAATCAGCCATCTGTAGGTTGCACTGAATAATAGCCCAATCTATGGAGCCCCAACCCACAGGGGCCCAAACATCCCTTAACCTGACACCACAAAACATCCTCAGAGGTCCAATGTTTTGGTGAAGCTGGGGAGACCTACTCAAGTGGTTCTGCTTCTGCAGTAAGATCACTTATGCAAGCTTATCAAGCTATTTTAAGTTCAATGAAAGTGGGTGAATCACAAAGTCATAAAAGTTCTGCCAAGTTTTGTTCTATTAAAAAAGAAAGTGGTATGAACTTAATCTAATTAGATAATATCTAATGGCACACTACTTTAAGGCTGGTGTCCACATGTTTTTTTCCTGGTATCAGCGTTTTTTTTCAACTGTGCCCGATGAGTGGAGGGTATGCAGCTGCTTTAAGAAAAACTGCTGAACTGAGCGCCTTTTTTCAGAGCCCTCAGTTTTTTTGTGCAGCCACTCCGAGTGCACACTTTCCAGCAAATATTATTTAACTGTTGCATTACCTTCTCTTGACAACCAGATGTTAGCTGAATTACAATCAAAAAAGAGCTGCAATGTGTGACATTTTTTGGCAACAGACAAATTTATAATTTACATTCTTTTATGTATGGAATCAAATTTTATTTATATAGTACTTTTCTAACCAAAGAGCAGCACAAAGCCCTTCATATAGTAACAGCAATAATTATCAAATCAAAAATTAGAAATGAGCCTTCACATATCCAAGTATACAACCTGAACTGAATTAAAAGCACACACCTCACACGTTCATACACACAATGTACACAAAGCCAAAGTCCAACCTCTAATATCATTGTTATTGCTATGTTAAACAACTTTTATGTGCTTTTAAAGAGAAGAAGAAGAAGAATGCAGCCCTACTCTCTTGTTTTACTTTACAGACCTATGGTCTATTTCGTGAAGGTCATCTTCCTCACCCTTTTACCATTTACCACCACCAGCAGAATTGACAAACCAAACACTGGCTCTAAAGCATGACATTTTTCATTCCCACTGTAGTTGACAAGGTTGCAATTAGCAATTTCTACACACAGAAGCATTAATGGAAGTATCTGCTATTTGGAGCCTAAAGCCAAAAATAACTAGTAAGATGCTAGAAGGCTTTAGATGAATATTGTGTTTTCCAGCAAAAATGAAACAATGATTTTCTTTTCCAACCTTCCTTGAATGCCTTCATCACCTCTGTCATACAGTCTCTGTCAGCACGGTTTAGCCAAGTCGATTCAGTCAAGCATCACTAATGCGCAGATGTGGGAATGTCACCACAGACATTTGATTTAAAACTCCAACATAGAGCAAAATGCAGAAGCACTGTGTGACCTCTATGTTTGATTAAAAGTCTGATTTTAATCAGAATATGTAAATGAATGTCGATTTCACACTAATTATGTGTCAGTACTTTGCAACAACATTCCAATTAAAATGCAGAGAATTAATTATATTTTTAAAACATTTTCTGTGTCAGTTTAATTTCTTTTTATCTGTAATGCTATAGCGTTCCTGTCATATCCAGTATTAATAGTCACATGTGAAATTTTGGGATCATATGCAGTTTATACAGGACTCACTGCAACTTGATAGGCTCATTGGGGCAACTGTACCAAAGCCCATTGATTGAAATATAATGGTGAAGGGGAGTGTGAGGGAAAAGAGTGCATGCACTGTCAGACTCCAAGTGGTGGGGCTACAGTCTCCTAAAATCCATTTTATTGATCTTTTGTTGGCTTCTCACTGCTTCCTTTGACAGGACAGGATTCTCAGAAAGACATCCAGGATGCACTGCACTTCAAATATTCAATACTTTCACACCCCATAAAGGAAGCTGTAAAGCTGTTGTGCTTTCTGCTCTGTTTCTCTGTTAATTTCTGGTTTTAGGTTCTGAGAGAGTTGCAAGTATTTATTAGGGGTGTGAATCACAGGTTCGATGACAACATAATATGTTAATTCAGATGGTAACAATATCATAAATTTGATGTATCGATGCACTCTGTGTTGCAAATGATTCTGCATGTAGGATTTCAGCTTGTGACATGTTTGGGTTTTAGTTTTTCTGGGGAAGATTTTCTCTTGTCTGTTTAGATCAGTGGTTCTCATACTTTTTCTGCCATTCACACATTTATAGTGCATTCGATTTGACTCGGAGGTCAGATCTGGGACTTGGCAGCCATCTTTAAGGGTAGGGTACAAGATGTTTTCCCGGACAATGTTTTACTATATTGCTTAAAATCCCCTTCACACCTCGATTGCAGCCAATTAATTAAACCACTGGTTTAGATCATTAATAATCTCAGACAGGTTTGAGAATTACTTTCCCAGGTGAGCTCAATTAAAGGGAAACTACTTAAGGAGGGTTTTCCCACATTACAAGTTTAAGTTTCCATGCAGCATGGGGGAAAAGTTGCAAATGAAAACTGTAAAACAGGGCAATGCCCTGTGAAAGGAATGAATAGATTGGGGATTTCACAAAGACTGTGAAATCTGTTATAAAATGTGTGTAATTCAGAGGGTAATTCCAAATCCACTGACGACCAGCAAACAGGTAAGCTGCTGGTTTCTTTGCAATCCTACAAACCTCTCCATGCAGGATACTCCAGAGCTGAGGTCTGTTCTCCAGGGCCACTGTCTTGCAGGTTTTGGATGTTTCCTGCTGCAGCACACCTGAATCAGATTAATGGTTCAACATACTTGGACTTCCAGGTTGATAAAAGAGTTTGAGATATCAAAGAAGGGCTCCTATGTTCATTGTTGTGCATGAAGTCATTCAATGAACGATCGTTCATTGAACAAGTTCATATTTTGGATGAACGCGAACTGAACGGACTGTAATTTCTGCCTGATGAACGTTATTGTGAACGGCGCTCTTTCACAGTTCATCTTTTTTCAAGAGAGTGCCAGATTTTTATGGAACCCTCCAGGCAAAATCCCGCTAAAACACACTGTAAATGTGCCTTAAAAATTAGGGGGGAAACACCAAATCTGGCAACACCATCCACCTCAGTTGCACCGTGCTCGTCATCACATAGAGAAGCATGCAGTCAAAATGGAAGGCGGCAACTATAGCTCTGCTTCAGTGATCTTCTTCATATGATTACTTGAAAGAATTTAAAGCAGTAACCCCTGCATGCAGAATGGGAACCATGAAAACAGTCCCTTTTTTCAGGAACTAGTGGACACAGTCCCTTTTCTTTGAGCACCGCAGGGCCGTCCGAACCAACCATAGGCTGTAAAAAAACGACAAAAAAACCCGTCATGGCCCTACCTACAGACACGCACGCACAACCTCACTTAACAGACAGTGACTAAGCCCACAAATAACTAAGGAAATACTGTATGTCAAATATATATGGAAGT
>JBBBVU010000021.1:3357462-3372820 GCA_037177055.1 Atherinosoma microstoma | reverse complement strand
ATACACACATATAGCTGATGTTATCCTGTGTGCTTATTGCAAGAAGCTAAAGATTGTCTGACTCTAATGTTAGACTGATAAATCTGGTAATCCCTACTTTTTACTTACTGTAAGTTAGGTTTTGCCATCTGGCTGCTTTTCTGTGTTCAATGGAACCTTTAATTAAGGTAAAACTTTGCATAAAATGTCTAAAAAAGATGGACCAGCACAGTAGGGTGAATATTTAAGTCAGCCATTAGAAATAAATTAATAGAAAAATAAAGCAAGATCTAAAGTTTTGCATTTATTCACCAGCAATGGTTTTCTGAGAGAGAAAGACTAAAGCAGATGAAACATTAAAGATGTTATCTGACTACAACATGGCGTCAGTAATTTGTAAGTTAACGTTGACACTGAGCGTGCAAAGTGCTTCTATTAAGACATCAGATTTGTAGAATGGCGTGTTGAAGGGGGGAACTAATTGACGCAATGCATGATAGATTTCCACAGACGTTCCGAGGAGGAAAGCGACTTCTTCATTGAGTGGATCTCCTTGCTGTTAGTCAAAATTGATTTATCGAGCTTTCACTCAGTGACGTCGAAAAACATATCTAACTGGTTCATCTTCACGGTTCTTCCTTTGGTCAAAAGTAAGAAATTACTGAAAATATGGGCTGCACAACTTCAGTGTCAGAATAAAATTAATTAATGAATAAGTTGTAAATCCTGTTTTAAACTTTTGCACATGAATAATAAAAAATAGAATAAATAGAAGCAAGTATTAAGAATGAAAAGGTTTTACTTCATGGCTAAAAGTAATAACCAATTTAATCTGATTCTCCTCTCCCATATTTTAGTCCAAAACGCAGATTCTACTCCCCCTGCGTGCGATAAACTAAACGCATTTCGGATCAACATAAATCCCCTACAGCCTGAGTTTAAGCATTGTTTTGTTCTGGTACCGGATTTGCAAAAATCTGAAGCAAAACTGCTGAAAGAAGTGAACAACAACAACAACAACAAAAATGGCACATTTATTCTGCATGTCCTCTATAAATCTCAAGAGCTTTCCACACTCCTCCTGAGTGAACAAGCACAAAGCTTCAAAAGCATGCGTGCACACTTGATCATGTTAAATCCGTCATGATGCAAAATGTGCATCAAGAAAGTAGGACAGCTTTCACTGAGGCTCAAAGCTGACACTTGCTTGATACCAGAAACAACATCATTAACAGCTGATACCTCTTTTTGAGGCAGTATTAAAACAACGTCACCACCCCATTCTGCTGAACTTGTAACCTTTGGGTGTTCTAGCCACATTCATTGGTTGCTTACAGGATTATTATAACACAGCTGTATTAATTGGCCAGCATGTCTTTTGCAAATCACTTCTCAACCAACATAAAGCGCTGATCAAAATAACTTGGACCCAGAGTCATAAAAGAATCTTCAACTTCACCATAGACTTTGGAATGGGCACTAAAAAGTGATTCCAAATAAATTGTAGTCTTAAATCGACTCCATAGGCTTACAGCAGCATTATCACCTTTAGATATCAAATTATTTGTAATGCTAATAAGGACAGATTAATTTTTCAGGTCAAGAAGAAACTCAAGCTGTTATTAAAGTGAGATTCTGTTTAATGATGCATTAAATAATGCAAAATAAATGTAGGAATACTAAAATAAGGTTCCATTATTTAGAAAATAACATGTAAATGTTGGCCTATCCCTTAAATAAAGGTTTGTACTGCTGCTTTCCACACATATTACAAAGAAATGGCTTTCAAAGAGTACAAAGAAATAACATGTATACAATAAACTTCATTGATCCATAGATATCAATAATATATATATATATATATATATATATATATATATATAAATAAATAAATGGACTGTTCTTATATAGCACATTATATGTTGACCACTCAAAGTGTTTTTACATTACATGTCATTCACACACACACCACTTCTGTGTTACATACTAAGTGCATTCTCCCATCACTTGCATTCATACTCTGATAGACACATCGGAAGGCAACATGGGGTTCAATGTCTTGCTCAAGGACACTTAGAACTGTAGTCAAGGGAAACCTTGGATCGATCCAACGACTTCCCAGGTGACTGCTCTTCCTCCTGAGCCACAGCCGCCCAAGTGAAGGTTTTAAGACGAGGGGAACTTATGGCTTAAAGTCACTAGAGCTTTCAATCCAAAGGCATGTGACACATACAATAAATTCCTCAAATGATTTCATCACCCCTCACCACACACTGCAATGTCTCTGTATTCACTTTGATTATCATGCCAGCAACAGCATCTTATCATTTGAGTCATTTTGTCAGATTCTTCCAAAATCTGTAATCATTGTGCAATTGTTTTTCAAGGCAAAATAACACATTCCCTGTTAAACTATCTCTGACGTGCAACACTGATGAAATGCATTTACTGCTGCTGTACCTATAGTAAATATGCTTTGCAGACCTTCTATTTCTGGACATTTTGTTCTGCATTTCAAGAAGAAAAATTGCATCTTTGCTCTTTTGAAGCTTGTAGCAGACCCAGAGAATATATTAAATGCTTTTTTACAAACCGAGCCTCAATAATACTGATAAAATGATCAGTGTGTGTACAATGTTAGTGAAGTTACTAAACCCCTCCAGCTCGCAATTAAAACAGCGGAATAAAGCATTCTGGTACACTGTTGTTGCTCGCTAATGCGATTTGCTGCATATAAGTTTATTTAGCTCCCTTTTTCCCATTCTAATCGGTGGGATGTCTGAGCTGTGTAGAGATTTGTGACTGCAATGATAAAACAAATGTTCAACCCTTAATATGCAAGCATTTCCATGAGTAGGAGGTGTTGTTAGCTTGGTTGGCTTGTTTGACTTCTCAACATAAAATGTAATGCAAGTAAGAAAAACAGAATGAAAAAAAAGAAATATGTCTGTATGTCCTGAGACTTTTGCATGTTAGCAGACATACTCATTTATGAAAACATTATAAAATGTTTCATCTTGTACATTCAAATCACTTCTCCTGGGCAGATGACTAAGTGCGTGTGAGAAGAAATCCACCAAACAGGAAAAGACATCGAAAATTTTTCAGGTTGCTGTCATTTCTTTCCAATTTGAAGGCTTTTAAGCAGCCAAAATCTGAAGTTTCAATCTGTATGCCTTTATAAGAAAGTGATTTCAGCCTACACCCATAAAGAAAAAGTTACTCTTACCTATATTGTGTGGTATTGTGCCATATGGTCCCTCGGAAATTCCTCCAGGCTGCACATTCACTCAAACAGCAGGATCCTATATAGAGGAGACAAAGAAAAAGGTTGTTCAAAGTCCTATTCAACTATTTTACTTGAACACGTTTGAGGTAAAGTGTGGAAATGAAAAGGTCAAGTGCGGTCCTACGCAGCATACCTCTGCAGGTGAATAATGAATAATCCTTTATGCATTAAAGAAGCAGCAGATGTCTTACACGTTTGACCTTTGCAACTGTAAGTAGATCTCTATTATAACATGGTTTGAAAACTAAGCCATCTCATGCACATCCCAAACAAAACAGGTGTTATTATACAAACTTGCCGAGAGCAAATCATGGCGCTAAGCTATAAAAACCTTTCACAATTCAGACAGCAGTGTTGTGATTTATAGGGAATTGTAGGCTGCACAAACAAAAGCTTATATAAAAAAAAGGAAACAGTAAAGGAGGAGGAGATTAGATTTCTTTATGGGAAATTATTGAAATATTGCACAGCGGGGTGTTAATGCATGGGCTTGGTTCCCAAGTGACATAATCTCTGCAACGACTTGATGCACATTATTTGTCTCTTTTCTTTCATTTTTTTGTGGCTAGTCATCCCTACAAGCTGTTTTCTTTCTAAACACACAGCATGGGAGCTGCATTATGTGTTTGCTCTGCTGATATGTGTGGGAGGAAGAGTGTGGGTGCTGATGCATGCATGTCAGCGGGTATATTTGAGCTCAGCTTCATGTATAAGGAACTATAAAGGATGCTTAATTTGCAAGATCATGCATATGTCAGCATTTGTTTATTTACAGATGCTCTCAAAGGAGACATATGGCTCTTCTGAGTGATTGATGCAGGTGAAGATGAACTGCAGTGAGAAAAGGTGGCCTTGTTGAATTTAATGAATGACAGGGCATGCCCCTTTTCTTCCTCTGTTGATAGTAAACATCTTTATATTCCACGGGTTCTTCATGCTCCGAGCCTTTTGTGCCATTTTCCTCATGTGCTTGACGTCCTACGCATGAACCACATGATCCAGCCTTTCTACCGATGCTGACGTTGACAGCATTTCTTTCACAGACATTCACACTCTCGCTCTACTGTTCCTTTCATGCCTCTTTCCAGTTCATTGCCCGATGAGAGGAAGACTTGCAAGCACACTTCCAGCGGTGGTTTGATATCTGGAGCAGTTCTTGCTCACCAATAAAACTACAAAAAACTGACCTGCAGTTCCCAGGTTGGGTTCCGCCTGTCAATCATTGTGTTTTCAGACCTTACCCAGGACTCACCACACACTCAAAATAATTTATCTGTGCTTAAACCTTTCATGGCTGACATATTTACGGTGAAATGATTTTGAGAGTCTGAGGATTTTATTGCTGATTATTTTAGAGACTTCCTTTCATGAGAGCGTTATTGTCTTTTTAAGGCGTTTGCAGCTACAGAATGCAAATAACACGCTGTCATTAGCGGGGCTCATTCAGATTAAAGACGCTGCTTTGTGCTGTAACCTGCTGCGATGCACAGTCAGGCTCGCAAAATGACTCTGGGAATTGAGACTTTAAAAGACGCCGAGAGAGCACAGTTTTATTACAACACCACAACAAGCCTTTTAATAATATTCATAATGCGTTTGGAATCTGTTTGCTCCTGTCAGGCACCATCAGTTTGATCTTCAAGAGCTCATTTACAAATATGAACTTAATCTCAGCATCAAAATTAGCAGATTGTAGACCTGCAGGGATCACAGGCAACGACTGGAACAACACAGGGTCACAAGTTCTCACAGGTGGGCTCTATACCAGTATGAACAAATTAAGGTTTTTAGGGGATGCGTGCACAGTGTCTCATATTAAAGCAGTTAACTCTTAGGTAATACTGAATTTGAAGCAGATATTCAACCTGCTCTCAGCTTGAAATTTTAATGAATCAGATGTCTCAGTATTTGATTTTTTTGTTTATAAATTTTGCATTTGCCTTTAAAAATGTTAAACGGAGCAACAACAGTGTAAAAGAGCTGGGGTGAAAAACAGCTCCTCCAAATGTAAGGTTATTTGAAACTGAAAAAGGGTGAATCGCCCCCCCCCCCCAGATCAGAATAGGGTCTTTTCCTCCAGCAGAAGAGTTTAGGTATCTTGGGATCATGTTCACAACTGATGGTGGCTGGGGTTTTGGAAAATTAGCTAAAAGATGAAGGTTGGGGTGTACTGGTCTGTCTCCGGTGCAACCCTCAACAACTGTCACGAGATTTGGATAGTTAACCAAAAAAAAAAAAAAAGGGATTCAAGGAGCTGAAATTGGTTTCTTTATGGAGAATGGTTGGTCTCAGCCTCGGGGATAAGGTCAGGGGGATTATTTAGTAGAGCCGCATTTAAAAGTCAGTTGAAGTGATTCAGGCAACTGATTAGGATGTCTCCTGGCCGTCACCCACAGGGAGGTAGACCCAGACCCACTGAAGGAATATAACTCCTTTTTGGCCAGGGCACATCTCAGGATACCCCAAGATGAGCTGGATGGATGGATGGATGGATGGATGGATGGATTTTCTGATAGTTTCATGATTGTTATTTTCTGCCCACAAACACAAAAAGAGAAAGCCATGTCTCAGGAAAAGAACATTTTGTCAGTTTAATTAACACCGAGTCTTCAAACTCATGTTACAGTAATTCGCTTTTTTTTCTGTTCTTCATCAGTTTGACTGATCGGATATTGTCAGAACAGTTGTTAAGCCCCTTCCTGACCACCATGTCTACACTCTGACCCTTATCATTTTCTGGGAGGCTACATCATGCATGTTGACAACTTGGATAAAATGAAGAAAAGTGCTGGCATTGCTGGTGGGTGGTGTCAGTCACCCCCAACCTTCTCACTCGGACACAGACACCTAAATTGGATAAAAAATATATTTGAGTTCAAATGAAAACTTTAGATTAATAATTGTGTGGTTCTAGTTATTAAATGGTCATGGTTTCAGTTTAAAACAAGTAAAAAAAGTACCAGTATCTATGCTAAAGTCCTTTGGTCTGCTGTCATTTGACAAAAGATATATATTGTTATGGTGTATTTGGTGGGAATACTGAATTTCTCATAACCCAGAATGCATTTCCTGTGTCCAATTCCAGACTTGAGGGCTTTTTTTTTTCTAATTTGGAAGAACATAATGTGTATTAAACTCTGAGGGATTGAGGGCCTTGCAGCGGAATACCATGGTGATGATGAGATAAGTACAGGTTGTCCCTGTCAGGTTGTCTCTGACAGTGACCTCTTGTTTCGAGTACGCTGATGTTCCTAAAAAGACTACATGTTCTGAATAATGTTAATACCAGCAGATGTTTTAAAGTTATTTACAAGAATAAATCTTGATCTGGTCTTTCCAAACCTCCCTAGTAATTAAAATTAAAATGATAAATAGAAGAGCTGAGAATCTGGTGAACATAAACTGATACAGCTTTAATTAAATTTTCTGCTTCAGTAAAACTACATTGAGTAAAAACTGCAGCAAGTTATGATAATTGAATTAGAGAAGGCTTATATCAGGGAAGAAATGGGTCATTCTAAATGATTTTGGAAACATGATCATTATGGTGTCATCCCACATATTTCTGTCAGCGTAATTTATTCACAAGATCAAATATTGCACCTTAGCTGGAAATAATCCCCAATAAATCTCCAAAACATTATTTCTGTAATAAAATACTGAAATTTATATCTAACATTTTGGAAGATGAAATGTAACATCCTGCCTGGTTTAGAAGGATTTGTTTTGAAATATAAACCAAAGAGATTAGTTTTGATTGCCAGTCGGAAAAGTCTAAGAAAAAAAAAAGGTTTCATTAGGGAGTCAAACTCGGGTCTAATGTCAGTCTTTGCAAGCTTTTCTGCTGCGGCTAATCCAACTTATTTAGAAAAAAAAAAAAAAAGGAAGAAGATGGATAAAATTGGAAGGCCACCATGTATTGTTACGAAACACATTTTTGTGGGACATGTTTTAGGACAACCTGAATAATTCACTATGTCTCTCTTTTGCAAAGTGACAAAGCTACTGCTTCTCAAATGTTGGGGATTTAAAAAAAATAAAAACTAAAGAGATCTGCTGGCAGTCTGTTTGTATTCTGGCTCAAACTAAAAACCCTCTTTGTGACCACACACTGTTAGTGTTTTACTCTGGCAAAAAAAAACCCAAAAAACAACACATGCTGTCACCCACATTACACATCACTGAGTCATTTCCAGTTTTCTAATGCTCTGCTTAAACTGCAGACAAAGATATAAAACTCTTCCTCTGTGGTCTGCCTCGGACATTACATGCCTGCCAAAGCTGTTGGAGGGTTTGATGCAAACACAAACATGGGTCTCAGTGACAAGCAAGGTTCCCCCCCCACCCCCATTCCCTGCAAAGACATCCCAACTGCACCTCCTGTGGAGAAATGTAATCACATTTTCTGCAAGGGTGGCTGCAGTGCCCATGAGAAAAGGGTTTATCTAATTCACACATTGTCATTATGTAGTCCATGTGGTCTCCCTTCCATATCTGTGACCACTCATCCAGCCAGTGCCGTTTAAAGAGCATCAAAGCTAGCGAAGTTGTCATTACACAGAGAGTGCTGGAGATAACACAGAAGCAAATTACAAGGTAGGTGAAGGATGCACACGGTTGTATTTGTGTGCTTTTGAGAACCCAGTTCTAGCGTTGAGACCAACTTCTTTAAAAAAGCAAGAATTTGAAGTATTATTTCATTTTCCGACTATAACAAATGGATGTATCATAATTATTTCTGACTCATTAAAACATTCTTAAAGCCTCATAACCATTTTATTTATCAAAGCTGAAAATTCTCTCAATGTCCTGAGGAAGTTTGTTTGGTATCCCCCTATTATTGTAGGGTAGCTACAGTTTTGTGATAAAATCTTGAACCAGGAAAACAGGAAACATGTGAAAATGTATTGGAAATATTTTATATGAGACCTTGTACAAGTCTCATGAGCTTGAAAGTGAATATTTGGCCTGAGCAGCTTTTTTCTTGAATACAGCCTGATCCGTCTTAGACAAGCTTTCTTGTCATTTCTATGAATAGTTTTCAGAAATAGTTCCCCAAACTTCATAAATGACTTTCCAAAACTCCTCTTATGATGTTGGCTGCCTTTTGTTCTGTTCTCTGTCCAGATGATCCCGCTCTGCTGCAATAATGTTGAGATCTTGGGGAGGATCCATCCCTCCATCAGATGATTTTCAGTCCTGTTTGTGTCATGTGGCATACCTCAGCCTTTTAGCTTTTGCCAGGCAGCCGGGATGTTGAGGGGGTCTGGTTTGGTGGACTCATCATTGAGTCTCTGCTTTTGCAGATGATGTATCATAGCTAGATGATGTCCATCACCAAAAGAGCAGCAAAAAGTAAAAAAATAATAATAAATTTAAAAAATCACAATCATAAAACATGCCTTATTTTGGCTGCTTTTTGGTTAATTCTATTAGATTTTTTTTAGCTTCTACTTTAGTTGTAACTCATCAGACATCACTTTATTGATTCCCAGAGGAATTGGGCTTTTGTCTTCTGTTTTTTTTAGTTTTATTTTTTTGTAATTGTGAAGATATACTTACATTTAATTTGGGTATATGATTTCGGACAAGTAGCTGAAATAATATGCCTTATGGAAAAAAAGTTTAAACACAAACACATGCCAAATACAAAGAATGGGGTGAAGATGAGGCAAAAATCAGCCAATGTCAAATACCCAAAGTCTCACAGTATACTTTACATTTACATAATCAGAAGACTGTTTTGCAACTGCAACTTTATATATAACACACTAAAAAAAAAAAAAAAAAGTATTCAAAGTACTACAATGTGCAACATTAAAAACTATTAAAATAGTATATAAAGAACATTAAAACTGTTAAATAGTTAAATAAAATAAAATAAAATCAAAATGACATCATTATTTTGCAGAAATAATTAGCAAAAAACCCTCCCAAAGAACCTCCAAGGATGTTTTAAGCTGATTTTTATGGAACAGAAACATGAAAACTGAGCTCAATATGTATTTGATATTTGATGAACCCCTCCTATTGATAGATGCTGATAATCTGATGACAATAAAGGTAGGCTATATTTTATTCCATTCCTCCTGTAAAACTCTTTTATACTGGGATTCTTACTTGGAGCTAGACATATGTCAACCTTGATGCCTCAGCTCGGAGGAGCACAGGAGTTTACTTCAGTTTGGATGACACAGACTGACTGACCATCAGGAGCCTTTTTCTCTGTGAGGTTGGTGGACATGTGGGTCACCACTGAGCCAAGCTAAGTTTAAAACATACCCCACAGTGATTTAGGCTGGTTTTCATGAGCACAGTGTGTCTTTCTACCCTGGGGTAATGTTACTTTGGAACCAGTTGGACACTGAGCTGAGTGTAATATACAATACAAAATGTCTAAATGTAAAACTAAATGTAGTGTAAAATTGAAAAAGAAGGCTGACAATTTTCAGTGTAAGACACATCCCTGAGGCAGAAATGGCCTTCTGTCACAAGCCAATTCATTCATTTGGAAGGACAACAACTACTGCTGGTGCAAGCATGGCTTGCACCAGCAAGCACCACCATCATGCAGACCTTACTGTCTGTCACTGGTTTGTTCTCTGACATGTAATGGCCTTCAACATTCATTGTCCCATGATGAAATGTTAGTCAGTTAAGATCCAGATCTACAGAATGTGAAAAATAGCCTTAATTTGTATTGGCAAGGTGAAATATGTCTGAACAGGGTAGCCGTCTTAAAAATCAATTGAATGCTTCAAGAAGGTTTGGATTTCTACAGATGAAAACATTTCTTAACAAGCATCACAAGAAATAGGAATGAACACATCACAGATTTACAGATGTACTAATGAAGGTAGTGACAGGGTTAGAAAATAGATCAATTACTCATAAATAATAAATTATTGTACATTAAACATGAGGGCACGGAGCAGAAAGTTCATTCCTGAAAGAAATAAAGGTCCAGACTGATGTGAATTGACTTCTCATTAAAGGATAATGAAAATGGAAATAAATCTGCAGAGTTATTACCATGTTTATCATTAATTGGGAATAGCTTTTTTTTTCAGAGATTTGCAATTAAATATTAAAATTTGTCAGACAACAGTTGCTAAAATCATTAATATTCCAAAAACTGTTGTCTGATTCGTGAACTTAGGCAAAGCTTTACCTTCATATTCTCCTCTGGATTTTTAGGGATGGTAAAAAATTTGGGTTTCTAAATGCAGTTAAGTTAAAGTAAGTATTTAAGGTGAACAGAAGCTGACCCCTCCCCTAATGAAATTTTTCTAATAAGTCTATGACACTACATTAGCTTTTAACTAGCCCATCCGTGGCATGTAGATGTGCATGTCGACTCGCGACTTAATCATTCCCCCCCCTTCGTCAGACATGCACAGTCCCTGGATCCCAGGATTTGTAGGAGCTTCTTCCCACTTAAATTTACAGAAGAATAATGAGATAAAGAAAAAAATATTTGCACCACAGATGTTTGAGGAGTATCGAGCACGTCAGAGAATCCAATCTTTGCCATGGATCACACCGCATGGTTGCTACAGGACTGTGTGGATATGAACTTGAGTTTCACACAAGTCAAATAGTTATATACTTTCTCTGCAGTGAATTGATGCTCAGTCGATTTATTTGCCACCTTGTATTTTAACATTAACTGAAGACAGCTAGTTTTAACACCAAAGGCGATGCTCCAGCTGATGCTGGAATACATTTTTTTCTGCCCTACTAGCATGCTCACTAGGTATGCAAATCCCCACCACTGAGACCGATTCGATACGCATCTCGACACGCTGCCAGCGATGCAATACATTAACGATACAGCAATGATTAGACTTTAAACAATGTGATCCGGTTCGATACAATTCGTAATGCTACTCAACACAATAAAGAATTTACAATCACACAACTGGTTGTTGAACAACCTAATTATGTTGTCCTCTCTCTTTCCTTGTGAAGGATGTATTTGACTTAAGTGATTTCTATAAAGCGAACCAATAAATCCAACTTAAAATAAGGTGCAATTCAATGTGGTATAGAGGATTGTTTTATTTCTAATAAAATACAAAATTAGAAACAAAAATGTCTTTTTCATTACATTTCCCAGCATCAATGTGCATTGTGCAAATAGCTTCATCGTAGTTTAATGCCTGACAGACTGACACTTCTGGCTGGCTAACTGAGTTTTCCATCTTCCTTCTTAAAAAAATCTGAAGAATTGCCAAACTTTTGACTTCAGTGATATGTTGAATATCTCCTCTTACCAGTTATCTCACTATGCTCCATGATTGGTGTAGACTAACTGAGGCTGTGCCACCCGGCTCCCGTATGTTTTAATAACAAAAGCCAAAAGATAGTGATGATGCATTCAAGGTGCCTCGAAAACGCGGGTGCTGAGGAGATAAACTATGTAATAATCAATGTAACCACAAGTTTTACCGACGCACTAAAAAAGATACATTGCTCATTTAGCCGGCAGCTCTATCCGATGCACACTGAAGCCAACAGTGCATTCACATTTCAAACGTCTGTTTCGGACAACCAATTCAAATCGGTGAAAACCATCCCTAATACTCACACATCCCCCTATGTCGGCTGAATCTCATCAGGACAAACATATTTCATATCCCCCCTGAGTATAAGTCAGTTCATGTCTCAGGAGTTATCTTTGCTTAAAATGAAGTTCATTTGAGCTAATCTGAGATCTGTAAATCAGTGTCTTCAGAGCAGAAAGCACCGCTCATTTTCTTACTATTTTGAAACTGTATTTGCACAAGAGTCATCAGAATCATTGGCATACCCTAAACATAAAATATATCCACTTTGATCAGACTTGAAACCCTGCAAGGAATGCAAGGGTAGTTAATAAAAGATAGGCAGTGTTAACTTTCAGAGGGCATAATCTCTTAAACATGAATAACTGCATTAACCCACCTATATATTGCAGAACTTGCATGATGATAATTCAAGATCTCCTTAAATATCAAGCCCTAAAATTGTCAGGAGACTTTGGTAAATTTAATGTTGCAAAAAGATCCAAAAACATGAATATTTTCAATATTGAAGGTAATGTTTTGAAAAATACTTCAGATCACTTAATAAACTAATCTACCCTCTCAAACTAAAGGGAAAAAATGAATTGGATTGAGTCAGGCAGAACAGAATGCCATCTCAAAAGAAGTGATTTATAGCAAAAAGATGAGGATCTTATAACTGTGAGACAGCATGTCACCGCTATGAGACACAGAGTACACAATTACCAGATATGGCTCCCAGAGTTTGTTTTTCCTCTGTGGAATGTAATGTACCTCTGCAATGTACTGCCAAAACTTTAGATGAAAATGAAGAAAATAAAATAGAAAAATAAAGAGTTAAAAGTGTTTATTGTAAAACTTTGTAAATCAATCCATGGTATCCATAAAGCATTCAATTCTTTAATTTAATTGTATGTGTATTTTTACTCAAACTCCTATTAAAAGTGAAGATTAAAAGGCTGTTTTGTATGGAAACACCATTTGTCAAATGTAAGCAGCTCTTTCTTAGAGCTCTATGAGTTGTTCAGGGTCAGCCTCGTTCACCACAGTACTGTGTTAGCCTATTTAATATGCAGGTGCAAATATATCAGATGGAACACCTTGAGGCTTGTAGCACTGCGATAATATTTATTAAGCAAATATCAAGAGAGGATAAAAACCCAAAGCTTTCCCCTTTCGGCATCAACTTGCTGCAGTTGTAAATTCTGTCATTGAATGAGTACAGACGACATGTGCATTGTGTGTCAATGATTGGCAGGCCTTTAAGCCGACTTCCTGCTGTTTTATTTTATCCTCTCACCTGCACCTGTAGCAACACATCTACAGAAGCCCTGTAAATGTACACCAAAAACAAAACAAAAAACTGAAAGAAAATAGCTTTATTTTCCTGGACCACAGGGCTGAGCAAATCCTGAAAATTCTTTAAAATACTGCAAATAACATTGCGTATGTTGTGCCTCTGAAAGGTCAGGACTATATTAGGATCTCCAAAGATTAAAGGAAAACATTGAAAAGTAAAAAAAGGTAATCTAGTGTGTTTATGGCTTTTACAGGCAAATATAAGATCCATCTCTATGTTGACAATGAAAAAGGTTTTATAAAAGTGTTGCTTTTGGCAAATGTGGCTTCCTGCATGATGAAAATGGACAATATCAAATAATTCATTTGTTAGGCTTTATCCCATGGGACATAAAACTATCTGATTTTAGACACATCAAAAAGTTAGATAAACATAACTTCAAATTGAAAACGCCAAATTACAACATATTTAACAAAAACTAAGCCAAAATGCAGAAGTCCCACCCATGATTCTTCAGCTCTACAACTACCTTTATCGGCAGTCACTTATTGTAATAGTTTTCTGTGTGACATTATCACACTCCCACATGGTTGTAAAGGCATTCTAGTCCACTTTTCTTTATAATGGCGCTTCAGTTAATGTAGGATTGCAGCATTTTTTCTGAACAGTTTTCTTAAGGTCCCATTACAGCATTTCAATCAGACTGAGGTCTCGACTGACTGGGCCATTCCAACACCTCAACTATTTTCATTTTCAGTCATTCTGTTGTAGATTTGCTGCTGTGTTTGGGGTCATTGTCCAGCTGCATGAGACAATTTCAGCCAAAGATTTAGCTGTCAGACAGATGGCCTCACCTTTGACTTGAAAACACTTTGATATCCAGAGGAGTTCATGACTGCAAGGTGTCCATGTGATGTGGCTTAAAACAAGCCCAAATCATCAGCCTCCCAAGTTGGTATGAGGTGTTCGTGCTGAAAAGCTGTTTGGTTTTCTCCAAAAATGTGCTGCTGTGCATTTTGGCCAGCATCTCTGCTTTGGTCTGATGTGTCAAAAGGACATTGTCCGTTATGTCTTGTAGTCTGTTCTGATGCAGCTCTGCAAACATAAAGCTTGCTACATACTCTGCTTGAAGCAGCTTGTGCATGCGGCCGTGTCCGTGTCTTTATGTGGCATGTGTTGTATACGTTTTCATACTTCCTCACCAATCATTAAAACTATCCATTCAACCTTGCATCAGCAGAAAAGCAGCAACATTCCTTGATTCATGTGGAAATGGGGAAGCTGTGCAGTTTGGTTGATGTTTTTTGTCAAATTAATGACATTGTGTAATAAAGCTGTAGTCTGTCATGCTATGTACTATATTTTGCGACTTTTCGGGGGTTATTAACTTGCTAGTTGTACTTTCAAGTCCTACGGAAAATGTTTTATAAACGAATTCTTCCCTTTGTTTAAAGTTAAAATTGGATTGTTGTCTTTTGATGTTTGTTGGTGGGTCTTGGGATTTTTGTGTGGATTTTTAACTCACGCAGATGCATTTGCATGAATCATTGCTTATTAACCTTGAACAAAACTATTTTAGAGACACGTTTGAAGTATTTTGGTAGAATAATTCAGTTACTATAGTCTAGGTCAAAATTTTTTCATTTTATACTGATACTGACTTTATATATATATTCATATCTTCATCAACATTAGTAGAAAGTGCATCAACACATATGAATCAAACATTTGGGCACCGATACACTGACATAGTTTTCTGTGCCACTTTTAAAAATAAAAAAAAAGCCTGACTTCATGTCAGTACTTAAGACAACCAAACTGCACGTATGCATGTACGTTACGTAAACAAAAGGATGATCCATTCTGGATCCAGCAGTTGCTCTGCACTACATGTCTTTACAATGACTAAACCATTAAATCTGATTCCTCTGAAGATGGTCCTCAACTGGTGTTGCTGTTAATTGGTGATTTCTGAGGCTGGCAACTCTAAAGAATCTCCTTACTGCAGCTTAGACAGATCCTCATAAGATACGCTTTCGTCACTTTTGTTACCAACTTTTTACTTCTACTCCTTGCATTTTCACACAGTTATCTGTACTTTTTTCTCCTTACATTTTAAAAAAGCCTCATTACTCCCATTTAATTTTGGCTTGTCATTAAAAAAATAATATAACACACACACACACACACACACACACACACACACACACACACACACACACACACACACACACACACACACAC